>AWUE01019557.1:0-107903 GCA_001974825.2 Corchorus olitorius
ACAAATCTGAATTTTCAAGATCGATTGAAGTTAAGATGAAACCACAATAAATTTTTGAATTTTCGGAATTTCCAGATCTAGAAAATTTGAAAAACTTTGATGGATGGGATGGATGAAAAACTTGATGACAGATGAATAGAAGGATAGATTTACCGATTGAAGATGACAACCTATGCTCTGATTACCAATTGATACGAATCTAGTTGTATTAAGATTCAAATCCACCCTTGTGACCCGCCAAGAATCAACTTGAACAACTTTCAACTTCTAGAAGTGTATGTCGACAATCTCACCCAAGCAATCTTCTTCTTTCGTCGGCCTTAGACCCCCAATTAGACCTGCAATTGAACACCTAAGATCACAAGCAATCAAGTATCACAACTTAATTGTTTGCTAGGACTCTACAAGATTAAAGAACCCTAAGTTTTGCTCAAACTAGAACAAAGAAGCTAAGATAATCAATTTGGGTAAAAATCTCAATTTTATTAATCAACTCAACTTGTGTTTACAAGAGATATTGGACCCCTTTTATAGTAGTAGGGGGGACACAATACCCTAAATCCTAAAGCTATATGGGTAAAGGAAGGAGCAAGGAAAGATCCTACTCCTTATTCTACTAGGAAATTGAAATAACAAAATAAACTTAAAAAAAAAAGGTTTTTTTTCCGCAACAAGTCCTGGGCAGGAGTTGTCCAAGTCCTTGACAGGACTTGTTCTGAATTTTCTTCCGTTTTTCAACAGACCAAGTCCTGGGCAGGAGTTGTTCTTATTTTTCTTCCGTCTTTCAACAGACCAGGTCCTGGGCAGGAGTTGTCAAGTCCTGGGCAGGACTTGTCCTGTTTTTAGGCTTCAATGACAAGCAAATTAATGAGTTTTTCTTTGTTGAAATCATCTTCAAATGTCTTCAATTGAACTTCAATGGTCTTCAAGTCTTCAAGATGAGTTCGAACAAGACCCATTAATGCATCCTTGAATTTCTTTGCTCTTGCTCTTGTCATTGGACCTATTGGCATCTTCAATGGATGAAATGGCATCTTTGGCAACTCCAATGAGCTTGAATCATCTTTGTGTGCAACTCTAGCATCTTCAAGCTTCTCCATGCTTCCTTGCACTCCATGCTCATCCTCTCCATGATCTCCATAGCCCTCTTGATGTCCTTGATAAGCCCTTAGCGCATCAGACTCCTTCTTTGGGCTTCCACAGTAATGAATAGTGTCTAAGTAAGAATATCAAATTTAGAGTTCAAGATATCTGCATTGGCAATTTGGGTTTCATGGACTCAAACAGGCATAATGGGCCTACTGGGCCGAAATGAGACAAAATCAGTAGTTTCTCCAAATTGATCCAAAATGGCTCTAAATCTTCCCTTCCTAATACATAGCTCCAAATGGGCCTATAATAGCAAATATGAGAAATATAGGGGTAATAGGACACATACGACAACCAAGTAAGACAAAATCGCATAGATAATATTGAATAAATTAAGTCTTATCAATGTTTCGTTTTCCTATCAGTTTAGAAATATATCTATATCTATCTATACCATATATAAAAGTACGAATAATGGTAAACTTTATATTTTTCGATTGTACCTTTTTTTAAATATATTTCTAAATTGTCGTTATTAAAAAATATTTTAATTATGCCACTATTAAAATATAACTTTGTGTATTTTTACAACATATAATTTTATTTATAAAATTTCAATTTCCACCGTACCATATAGATTTTGCCATTATTAAAATATTTTATTTAGAAAAAGTCAATTTTTATTTTATTTAGAAAAATTCAATTTCTACAGTACCATCCTAGATTTCTTCGGCAATTTTGCTAAAGAGGGCATCACGGTCTTGCTTCCTTCTAATGCATCTGATTCTATACCAACATGATTACTAAGACTATGACCATCCACAAGAGTATTCCCATGAAATGAGAGAGGGGGCTTAAGATCGAAATTAGACACTTAATTTTACTATATTAAACAAACTCAAAGTACAATAGGCTACTAGCTCTTTTTTGGGTTTTGTTTCCTTAATCTTTCTTTAACAGAACAATATTGTTGTAAAAGGCTTTTTGAAATGATCATCAAAAAATTTAGCTGTGGCTATTTATTCCACCTGAGGTCTTAGCATTTATTTACCTTTTTCTTGTAAACAAAGAGAATCTTGCGTATGACTTTGATGAATTTTTCTTATATCAATTGTCAATTTACGGATAATAATCTATTCAAAAACGTAAAATTCGACTTAAAATTGATTGGATCACTATGTTAAAAGTTGAATTGCTCACAAAATAAATAAATTTTGAGATAATTCAGAGTATATCGAAGTGCATGATGGAAGGAGTAGCTTTTCAATTGCCTAATGAACTAAGAATGCTATTCGCGACTTTATTAATGTATTGTGAACTGTCAGATGTGAGAAAACTATGGAATGACTATTACGATGCAATGTTTGAGGATTACAAGAGAATGTATGGAATCTCAGTCCAGACCAAACACAAATTGCTTGCACATTATAGAGTATTGCCTATTATCTTAAAAGCATGCATGTGAAAAAGCATCAAGAAGTTTGATTTGTCAGAGATAGATTTTCAAAATTTGTACATCAGGAATTCAACACATAACACATGCAATCTTGTCAACAAGAAATGAGTACATGGACAAACTGAATGAGTAGATGATAGGAATACAACAGTTCCCCCAGTGAGAGTAAGACGTACAATAATTTCGATGGAATAGTTGATGACTCGAACAACCATTATCAAAAGAAATTCGTAAATATTCTTACATTCCATGGTTTGTCACCGTAAAGACTATATGCTGCACTCTCTCGGGAAATTTCAATGCCTTCAACTAAATTTTTGGTTAAATAAAAAAATATATAAAGAAGTAGAAGGAAACATATAAAAAAGATGTATATATTATATAAAGAAGTTCAACTTTCATCAAAAATTAATTTATTTTAAAGAAATCGCATATTCATTATATAATTACATAATAGTAAATAGTAAATAATATTTGGATACCTTTTTGGACTATTTAATAATATCTAATTTCAATTTTGATATGTAAGTCAACACGAGGATTGGAAAATATTTTCACTTACAAATGTAACATATTTTCTAAAGGAATTTGCTTCAAATGTAATTTTGTTACATTTCAATAATTAAATTCTTTGACTTCTAATTAGTTTCATGCTATCTATTTGATGTTGAATTTAAAATTTACTTCAATATAATTCTAATACAATATAATAATTTAATTCTTTAATTTATTATTAATTTCAATTATTTTAATATTTTTTATTTAAACACGTTCGGCCACGTGCAACACACGTGAAAGTTAAGACTAGTTTTATTAAATACATATATATTTATGGGTAATTATTTGATACACCGGCGGTGTAAATATTGGACTCCACAAGCGGGTTGTGGAGTTGACACATGTCCATTTTCTGAATTAATTAAATTTTAAATATTTCAATCTAGTCCTTAGGGGACACATGTCACCCTTAAAGACCCGCTTGTGCAGTCTGCTAAACTCCACTGACGGTGTATTATATATTAACCATATATTTATTAGTAGTTATGAGTATTTGATAGGCAATATCATGTTCCAGTATTCACCTAATAAAAATTATTAAAGTTGTTATTGTAAGTCTGATTGGTTGGTAAGTAAACAACCTCCACCCCTACAAAAACCACCCTTACAAAAATAGAACATAAGTTCGATTTCCCGGAAGTGTATTTGTTGAGAGAATTTTAACCTTACACGCTTCTGATTCGAAAGGAATTAATCTCAGATCCAAAGGGCTAGAGTACCCTTGGTAAAAACTAAAAAAAAAATCCAGCAAATAAGCAATTCGGATGGTAATATAAAGGCTAAATGTTCAAATAAGGACCTATTGTTTAAAAAAGCTTAAATTAGGATCCAACGTTTCAAAATCGGCTCAATTAAGGGTCTCCCGTGAATGTTAGGCCCTTATATGAGCTCTTAATTAAGCCTGTGAAATTGATGTTGAGCCCTTAATTGAGCCAATTTTGTAACGCTGGATCCTTAAATGAGCAATTAGCCTAATATAAAATTCTCAAAAAAAAAAGAAAAAAAACAAAAGTTAAATAGTTTTTATACTTGTATATCATACATGTATATGTATTTGACACCCTATCCTAAACTCACAGAAGGTAATCATTTCATTGTTTCTAAAATGACACTAAAATTAGAGAGTATTAATTAAGAAGTTAAAGGTGTCCAATTCCCTTCCACAAGCATTCATGAAAACAAAACATAAAGGAAGTAGAACAATACATTCCTAGGAAATCTAGGAAACTAGCTTTTAATTCCACCAAAAATGTAATTGCAACATGCACTTTAAAAGGTAAAGATAGATGCTTTAACTTTGCCCATCTTCTTTTTCTTTCTTGTGTTTGTCCCTTGGTTTTTATATTGCGTTATTATACGGTCACATATCACATGGCGTCCACAACATTGAATCTAAACTTTTCTAGTGTTATACAACCCAATAAAAAGAATCACTAAAATTAAATTTCAATGGAAAATATTTAAACAAAAAAATGCAACTCAATTTGAAAGCATTGACATCATAGATTAAAAACCTCAAAAGAAATGTAAACATCCAAATTCACTATATATATATTTAACTCGCTTATCTACAAATTTTTTGATAATTTGACGCATTAGCCCGTAAGGATTATATATATATATTACTAATAAAAGAAGAAATTGGGGACCCCACCCTTACATTTTTCTTCTTCCTCTTAGATTTTTTTACTTTCATAAGTTCAATAAAGTTACTTTCATAAGTTCAATAAAGTCTACCTAGTATATTTACTTGTTAACAGCAGAAACACCTATATTCAGAGCAAATCAAACCTTTTTCGTCTGCCATTATCTCAAGATGGGAGAAAATGAAAAAGAGTAACCACCTTACTTGCAAGAGGATCTATTACTTCACCACTGGAGTCTCATAGAATAGCATCCATTCTCATTGCAACAGAGCTGTCCCTTGCCAGAGCGGCATCCACATTCAGCTACAAGCAGCCACTTTGTGGCCGGTTGCCGCCTCAGCGGATCGGAGCAGTAACAACGCTCATTTTATGATACCTCTCAAAAAAACATTTTACCCTCAAATGTCATAGGTGGAGACCTAAACACACCATTCTAATCATTACCTTCCGAACATTTTGGTACAGTGTTTTTTTTTCCATGGCATAGGGGAAACAGAGGATCCACAATGCAAGTTTAAATATGTCCACTACCGGTATTTCTCAGTCAATTCATAGTTAAAAGTAAAACATTCGGCATTCTGTAATAGCAGAGGCAGGCTCTATTTACCTCAGAGAAGCATGACAAAAATGAAGAATAAACAACACCTTTAAGTAATTAACAAAAGGCGCTCAATTCTAGAGAGAATAATTCTTGCTGATGACATAATTACAGTAGCAAATTTTTATACCATTTGACTTTACAGGTAACCATCCCTCCTATCTTGTTCCTCAGCTTCCTTGTTAGCAGCTTGAACAGATTTGAACCAAAGAAATGCCTGCAAATATTAAATGTCAGATAAGCAGAAGAAAGAAATCGGCTGGAGTTAATATGTTACATTAGTACTTTGTCAATCACTTTGAAATGGATTTGTTTGTAAGAAAGATGAATAAAAGGATGATTAGGTTCTAATATTAACACATTGGTCCATTGCAGACACCCAAATCATGCATTATGTTTCAATTTTTTGTCCAAAACATTTTTTTTCTAGCTATGTACCATCACAATGTTTCATTCTTCCAAGTTAATTGAAATTATCGGTATGAGCCTTAATTGATCATAAAATAGGACCTTTTTCCATTAGATTACAAAATAAAATTAATTGGATTTAATTCAGAACAATTAACATTTTAAAGCTAACAATATGCATATATTACATATAGTACCACAGTTACAGATAAAGCTGTAATTAGTCTGCAACCTGTAATTGTTTGAAAATCGCCTTTCTTTCACACCAATACAAAAAAAAAAGGGTAGCATTTTATTCTTTTGGTGAAAAACAAAGTATGGCATTGATTTGCATCTTCTGAGAGCTTTCAGCAGCTAAAGTTAAGGGATGCCAAAATAATTTGTAATTCCTCTAACTACAAAAAAATGGTTAAAGTCCCCCCATCCCCACCGCAAAGAAAAAGAGAAATTTATTCATAATTACATATGGTACATTGGTACTTGCTTATGTATTTTTTCGATCTCAAGAACATGACTCCATGGAAATTCCCCGATTCAAAATATTGACCACAATACCAGAAAAGAGAAAAGAAAAGTAGACAAACTCACAGAAGTGGGAATGCCAGTGAATGCAAAGAAACCAAGCAACGGCGCATAGAAAATGCTGTCCGAGTTTATAACTCCAAAAACAGGCCTTTGGTTGACATACTCAAAAATAGAACCTATCTGCAAAATGAAGAGAAAAACATTCAGAGACATTAAATTTGTGGGTCTCTAAGACTCTAACCATTATAGAAAAAGAAGAGGAAGCATACAGCAGCAATCGCAGTAATTGCCGAGGCAAGTAAGTAAACAAAGAAGGGAATCTCAAAACTCTGCTTTGCTGTGTTTTCCTTCCCTTCATCTTGAGCCCATGGAGGGGGCTCATCTGTATCAGGTCTAGCCCAAGAAGGGATAGTTTCTTCAGACTTGCTGGACTTTGCAGAACCTTCAGTTGCAGCAAACACAAGAAACCTACGAGATAATCTTCTCTTTTGATAAAGGTTAGAACATCTTGTGGCATGTTGATTCAGAATCCTTTCTCGAACACCCAAAAACAATCGGGGATATGATGAATGTTCTTTTGTAAGAAAGCCACAGATTATAGTTGAACTGCATGGTGACAATAAGGTAGCAACCACCATATCTTCCTTTTCCACTTACTCGTTGCTTTTGTTACTGTAGACAACATAGAGAGATCATGAGAATATAAAAAAAAAAGGGGTGAGCAAGTGGTCGGTTTCATTAAAAGAGGAATTGACCTTTTTTCAATAACAACGAACCAGGCTGCAACTGGAAATCATACAAAGGACTCGAAAGTCGAAAGAATCAAAAAGAAATGGAAGAAAAGGCTACAGATTCACAAGACATTCTATCACATCACTCCAATAGTACATATTAAGCCTTCAATAAACAAAATTCTAGCTCGTAACACAGTACTCAAGATGTAATTAAGAAAATCAAAATTAGATGGCATGTCAATAAGAATCAAACTCTCATTCAGATTTCTTTCATTGCAATTTTACTCACTTAAGCAATCTAGAATATTGATCATAAAGCATATCCCAGAAGAAAGGGGGCATGCAACAAGTTTTCCTTCAAGGCCCCATAAATCACTGTAATTAATTCAAATAGCATAGAAAGCTAAAGAAGAAAAAACCAGGTTTGTTCATTTTATGTCATCCAGCATAAACATGCTTATGAATTGCTTAGAGTCTCTTGGTATCTTCACCAGCCATCTTCAAATAATGCAATGTCTACCAACAAACAAACCGAACCTAGCAACTAAACATGACAATGGCAGATGAAAATTCCACTTCTTGGAATGTCTTGTCATGAATTTGTGCAGACTTGCTGTACAATATAAAAGCAAATAGCCTATAGAAACAAATAAACTGAATTAACTCTGAAGTTCCAATTTTCAAGCCACAAGATACATCTAAAGAAAGATATGGATTCATATAGTAATTTTCACCGATACCCTAAGCAAAGTAACAAACAAACCCAAGCTAGGTAACATGAAGTTGCATAGGTACAAGAAAAAAAAACTATCAATTCAAATTTCTGAAGTACCCAATTCTCAGACTCAGGCAATGATGATGAAAAGACTAAAGTAAGATAATAAAAAAGCAATATCATATTAATTTTGAACAAGAATATAAGCATAAGCATTGAAATCAGAGTGGAGAGGTAGCAAGGAACCTGAGAAGAACCTGAGAGGAAGATAGTGCTGGTGGTGCAGAAAAAGAGTGGAGAGAAAAGGCAAAGACGAGAAGATAAATAAATATCAGGGAGGAAACTTTCCATATCTTTTTAATGGTTTATTTTAATTGGGTTTGGGACCCAATCTCCAACTTGTAATTGTAACCAAAAAAGAAATGGGCTTGGTTTTAATTTTAATGACTTAAATTTGTATTAGAATAAATACTAGCGCATTATTATAAAATCTAAAGCCCAGCCCAAATGATGGTTAAACTTAGAACTCTAAAACCAAACCCAAACAAAAGTCCAACTAATTGAACATGTCAAACCTCATCTAAAACCCTTATTCAACTAGAAATCCAACCACCAATAAGGTTAAACCACTTGGATGGAATTTAAACATGAAATGTTGCTTGTGCCAACCTTCTTGACAATTTTACTATGCAGAAAATTGTATAAACTTTAGTTTTTTTTTCTTTTATCCAAAAAATTTTAGGTGAGGGATGTTGTCCCAGTTCAGGATCAGGGTATACCACAGGCTTCAGAGAGGATTTACTATGTTATTTACAGATCATCCACCAATGAAGACCGTTGGCATGACTCGAACACCAAAACTTACGAGTAGAGGTCCAAAACCTTATCAACTCAACCAACCTTAATTGGCGTATAAACTTTAGTTACTTGTGCCAACTTGAAAAATTTAGTTACTAACTTACTATCCTTGATTAATGTTGTCATATTTCTAGACAAGCTTTTTTCTTAATATATTTGCATTTAATATTGACAAAATTAAGCTTATTCTCTCAAATTTTCTCACTTTCACTCCTCTTCAAAAAAATAATTATTTTTTAAAACTTTTCTTCGTACTTCGTACAAATAAAATAGAACTTTTCAATCAAATAAAACCTTCATTTTTTTAAAAAAAGAAGGGTAAATAAAACCTTCATTTTTGCTAGTTCTTTGAAGAACTTTGCAAAAAGGTCATCTAACAAGTAGAATGAAGGTGTTATTAGAAAAAAAAATCAAGACTTCTTTTTTCTTTGGTCTAAGAAAAAGAAAACACATCATTGCAATAGAACTAAGAAAAAAAAAAGCAAAGTATTAAAAACATTAAGTATGTTATTACTTCCCTCAAAAAAAAGTATTATTACTAATTTATTTAATTTTTGAGTGAGGTCATCAATTCATCATGAATATTAATCCACATGCTTATGACAAGAAGATTAAATGATTTTTGAATAACAATAATATATACAAGCAGGGTGGCCTGCGCTTGCGTTGCAGTCATCTTCTTATTAGGGCTATATTTTTTGTAGTTGTTTAAGTCGGTTAGTAAGAAGATATTGTATTGGCTATAAGTTAATCACTTAGGAGAAACTCATACATCGAAACAAATAATTCGCATATATAAAGCAAAACACATGACCTCTTTTTCATTCTAAAAGTGCATTATCTAAATTCTACTCCATCTCTAGGTAATTCATCAAAATAAAGCTAATATTAATTGTTGCTTGAAATGTATGTTGATCATCTAAAAAAGCATAGTACGCTGCGGTCATTTTTTAATCTTGATTGCACTTGTTGAATTAATGAACTCGGGTAGGTGAAAGAATTTGACTTCTGCATAAGGAATGCCTAATTTTTTGTAGTCAAGGAGCATGTATAGTTGTCGTAGGAAAATTGAATTAGTTGAAAGCATTTGCAGGAACATATGTAATTTACACAATGCATCGCAAAATCATTGTACTTAGCATTTGCTAACTATAATATAAATCCAAATAAATCTAAATTTACCTCAAAATGTTGCGGTGAGAAGTGAAAGCTCTCCACTTTTGGTTATGTCATTTTAAGGCGCTGCTAAATTAAATGGAAGGATCTTATCAACGTCCATTTGGAAATTTTAGGAAACAAAACAGAGTCCATGTGAAACTAATTCAGAGAAATGTTAGGAAGAAGAAACCTACCCAAATAAAAATGAAGACGAAAGGAAAACAGAACTGAAATGTCAATAGTTTACCCATGAAAGAGTCAAATGATGTAACCAGACACTCGAAAACAGAACTGAAATGTCAATAGTTTACCCATGAATCAACAATTATTGAAGATACATTTATAACACCAATCCTTTGGAATTCCAACAGAGGAGTTGAACCGGTAAATCCTGATATCCACACACAATTAATATGTAATTAAAACACACTTAATCATAAATATAAAAATAGTAAATTACAAAAAAGGGCAGCAGGAAAAGTAAGGGATGAAATTCATCGAGGGGCTTTTCAGTCACCCGAAAAGTGAGAAAAAATATAAAAAAAAGGCCAAAAGGAGCCATCACATTAATTCTCAATTTGTCTTTTAAGTAATTTCCATAGTCATTAAAAATAATATATATATATAAATTATTTAAAATTTTAAATTAAAAAAGAATAGTCTCTAATTTCTTATAGCTAGTAGCAGTATCAATTTTTTTTTCTCTCTTTTGGCGAGTTTTTTTTTTTTTTTTTCCTTCTCATCAACTGCCAATTACTATCAAACAAAGGAGAGAGAAGGGAAAAAAAAGGTAGGGAGAGAGAAATTTATTTACACAAAAGGGTCTCCGAAATTTTCCATCCTTTCCCTTTGTTTTCCATTCATCCAAACATATAGCAAAACAAGTTCTTCTATCTAATTCCAGTTTCCCTTCACGAATTTGCAACATTTCTCTTCTCTTAGGGTTTCTTAACCTCCCATTTTATTAGCAAAGAGGCGGTAAGAAAACGGCAAGAGTTTGCACCTTTCTTTTTCTTGTCTGAAAGATTATCGAAATAATGAAGCTTTAGATCTCGTGGGCATCAAGGAATTTTAAGGAGTTAGACCCAAATTTTTTCAAGGTAACATTTTTCGTCAATTGGGTAATTAAATTTTTAGCTTTTGGTGAAAGGAGTGAAGTAATTTGACACATAAATAGTGATTGACTGAGTTGGAAAACGCATTAACCTTTCTGAAGCTTTTTGAGCATGTAAGTTTTGAGTATGCTTTGTTTGCCTTCTGAATGTAACCCATTTTGAAATTTCAGTTTTTGGTTGCTTGGGACTCAGATTATTATTGAATTAATGTTTGCTGTTAAGTACCTGAAATGGATTTAGAGATGACTTGACATTAGCTGTCAAAAGTAGCCATATATTTACATTAGAGGTGAAAATTGTGGCATTGAATTGAAAGCTTTTAATTGCTACCGGTTTGACTCCTATATAATTATTATCTTGCTGTGAGCTGAGGAATATCGCCTTTACTAGAATTTATTTCAAGTTCTTTTGACGTCTTTTAGAGTTCTATGATGCTATGTAGAAGTTCCTGACGTCTTTCACCACTAGGGATAATTAAGTTCCTCTTTGAGAAATGAAATTGATTTAGAATAAGATATCCCTTACTTCTTAATTTTGGCTAGGGGTTTGCTCATGTCAGCTTGATAGCATTTCCTCTGAACAGACTGTTTGCTGATTGCTAGAGCTTTACTTTGCATGTCCATCATCATTTTGCTGATTATATTTTTCGTAATTGCCAATGTATAGTCATTATCATGGTACTTTGCTTCAGTTTCTGCTTCGATAGCTTACCTTAAAGTTGGAGGCAGCTAGTTATTTTAGATAAGGAAGATCCACATTTTGCAACAAAAATATTGGGAAATATAGTGAGAAAAGATTAATACTATTCAGAAGAACTGAATGGGAAAGAAGAAAATCAAGATAAGAAGGGGGAATTGGAGTGTAGGATGGGTGTAAAAAATTTACTAAGAAAGGCAGCAATGTGAGAACTCATAACCATTTAATTTAGGGTAGGATGGAATATAAACTGATGCATTTGTTTACTTTTAGGAAAAAGTGACTTCTATAAGTTGTAGTTCAGCCCATAGAGATACTGTTGCTCCTAAAGTCCATCCCTTGATTTTTATGGCTTTTGGTTTTGGCTTAAAATATTATTCATGACAGTGAAGTTACCCTCTTAGGATTGTCCATAAGCTTTCGTATAATTGCTGGTCATGCCCATGTCTGAATGGTACATTTGGAGTTAGCAAGGTAGTTAATTCAATTATGACCTGCATAAACCAACAAAGGAAAGTTTGGAGGGATTTGAAGGGTATATAGCCCTTTCAAATCCTTCCTTTCCCATTAAATGTTTTCAAACAAAGGAGAGGGTTATCACTCCTTCCTTCACTTTCACTGTATTCCTCAAAACGTAAGAGGCGATGGGTTAGCAAATGCTGAGCTACTCCCCAATTTGTGGGAATTCCACTGGCAGCAATGTACAAAAGATGATGAAATTTTCGGAAAGCTGTGATTAAAGCTCAAGCTTATAGTGGACTTCAAATGGTGATTCGCTGAGGGATTTGTTGCAGTTGAATTAAGTTTTCTAGTTACTTTTATTAGGATACAAAACTTGTTTTTGTTTCTGTCGAAGATTTTTCAGCTTCTTTGTACAAGGAAGGTTTATTGAGTATCAAATCCTCTGAATTTAGTTACTGTGCTGTCTATGGGCCCTTGTTTGAGTAGAATTGTGTCAATGAATCTTTCTATGCTAACTTTAATAGTTTAAGCCAGTGCTTTCAGTAAGTCAAAAATAAATTAATTATGATTCTTATATTCACTTTTCTTTTTCATTATGTACCTGATTATTTTCTTAAAATTGAAACTATCAAGAGTAGAGCTTACCTACTCTGAGCTCCTGAATCTCCCCTTCCCGGCTTCCTGTTATAGAAGAAGAGAGGTTATTATTAGATTTCTTGATCTTGTAACTACTGCTCATTAGTTTCATTTTCTGTTACAGGTGGATCCTATAATCCTTTTGGGTGCTAAATCAATTGCCTCACTTACTGGCTGCTTAAGAAGAAATTTTGCAGGCAATGTTGCTCTTCTATCGAGAAGAAAATCGTTTCCATTTCTATGTTGATTAATTATAATGGTACAGCTATATCTGCACCTCTGCACCTGACTAAGAGCATTTATGTGCTGTTTTTGAAGCTCTTCCTTTGGAACAAGTTCTAATCTTTTTAGTGCATGGACAGAGCCCTTTGAATCACATCAGATTGTTGCTTCCTTCATTTCTTGTATTCATGGCTGATCATGCTTTAGTGGTAGCTGATACTTCTCATGCCCTTATAGAACAGACATTAGTTATTGGGCAGGAATTTCCTGATGTTGAAACTTGCAGAAGAACCTTGAAAGATATTGCCATAGCATTGCATTTTGATCTTCGGATAGTAAAATCTGATCGCAGCCGATTTATAGCTAAGTGCTCCAAAGAAGGTTGTCCATGGCGTGTCCATGTAGCAAAATGTCCTGGAGTTCCAACTTTTTCAGTTAGAACTTTGCATGGGGAGCATACATGTGAAGGGGTTCGCAACCTCCATCATCAGCAAGCATCAGTGGGTTGGGTTGCAAGATCAGTAGAAGCACGTGTCCGAGATAACCCACAGTACAAACCAAAAGAAATTCTGCAAGATATCCGTGATCAGCATGGAGTTGCTGTTTCTTATATGCAAGCATGGCGAGGAAAGGAGCGAAGCATGGCCGCACTTCACGGGACTTTTGAAGAAGGGTATCGCCTTCTTCCTGCATACTGTGAGCAAATAAGGAAAACCAATCCTGGAAGTGTGGCATCAGTTTTTGCCACTGGACAAGAAAATTGTTTCCAGCGCCTCTTTGTTTCTTTCCGTGCATCCATCTATGGGTTTATAAATGCTTGTAGACCGCTTCTGGAACTTGATAAGGCAGATCTGAAAGGAAAATACTTGGGTACCCTACTTTGTGCTGCGGCTGTTGATGCCGACGATGCATTGTTCCCCTTGGCAATTGCTATTGTTGATGGGGAAAGTGATGAAAATTGGATGTGGTTCATGTCAGAGTTGAGGAAGCTTCTTGGTGTTAACACTGAAAACATGCCTAGACTTACAATACTATCTGAAAGACAGCGAGGAATTGTAGACGCGGTAGAAACCCATTTTCCAAGTGCTTTCCATGGTTTTTGTCTACGTTATGTCAGTGAAAATTTCCGAGATACATTTAAGAACACAAAATTGGTGAATATTTTCTGGAATGCAGTTTATGCTCTCACCGCTGTTGAGTTTGAGAGCAAAATTGCTGAGATGGTAGAGATCTCACAGGAGGTTATACAATGGTTTCAGCTCTTCCCTCCCCAGCTTTGGGCAGTAGCATATTTTGAAGGAGTGCGATATGGCCACTTTACACTAGGTGTGACAGAGTTGTTGTATAATTGGTCCCTTGAATGCCATGAGCTGCCCATTGTGCAGATGATGGAGCATATTCGCCATCAACTAATGTCTTGGTTTGACAGTCGTCGTGAAATGGGAATGAGGTGGACCTCAATTCTTGTGCCATCTGCTGAGAAGCGGATTCTTGAGGCTATTGCAGATGCTCGTTGCTATCAAGTACTAAGAGCAAATGAAGTTGAGTTTGAGATTGTCTCAACTGAGAGGACGAATATTGTGGATATCAGAAGTCGTGTGTGCTCCTGTCGCCGTTGGCAGCTGTATGGTTTACCGTGTGCACATGCTGCAGCTGCACTTATTTCTTGTGGACAGAATGCTCATCTGTTTGCCGAACACTGTTTTACAGTGGCAAGCTATCGTGAGACATATTCTCAGATGATAAATCCTATTCCAGATAAGAGCATTTGGAAGGAGCAAGGTGAAGGAGCTGAGGGTGGAGGTGCCAAGCTTGATTTCACAATACGACCTCCAAAAACTCGCAGGCCACCAGGCAGACCGAAAAAGAAAGTTCTTCGTGTAGAGAACTTGAAGCGTCCAAAGAGAGTTGTTCAATGTGGTAGATGTCATTTATTAGGACATTCACAAAAGAAATGCACAATGCCAATCTGACCCTTATTTAGCTTTTTCTATTTTTATCCTTTTGTTCCCTTCTTTTACCCTTTAATATTTTCTTCTAAAATTCCATAGAATCAGTGACGTGTTTGTAATCCTATTGTATGTTTCTAACGTTCTAGCTTCAGAAATAAGTATCCAATACTTTTTATTCAAACTGTCCATCTTCTGCTCATTCCCTCAGCTTGTTCACGTTTACCATTCGGTTTTCGTCCCATACACACAGGCTAATTGAATTTCCGTCTTATATATGAAAACTATCAATTTCTTTATTTCAGTTTTGACAGGACTATCACAATGTCAGTCAACGAGATGTTAGAGAAGCTCATAATCAACTTCTGCTGTATTGATTGATATTTCTGGAACTTGTTTTGCAATTCTATAGGGCATAAGGTTTTTTCCTTCCGATAGGAGTAAGTTGTGTACCTTTTATTCATAATAATAATAATGGTCTACAGTTTGATCTGCTCGCGCTGGCGCGTCGAGCATTCTTGATTTGTGTCTAACAAATCATTTTACTTATAGAGTTTTTTGTCTCTTAATTCTTATCATATATGTGAGTAGGTAGTTATCAGCTTGCGCTGGCGCGTCGAGTATTCTTGATTTGTGGCTAACAAATCATTTTAGTTATAGAGATTTTTTTTTTTTTTCCTTCTCTCGGTTCTTATCATATATGTGAGTAGGTGGTTAGTAAATTCGATATTTGGAGCAGATCTTATGATTTTAGAACTAATCTGGCAAAGTAAAATAGCAGTGCCTTAGAACGTGCTGTTGTAGAAAATAAAAGTTCTTGCAGTTGTTGTCATACAACTTCCTTTTTTTTTTAGGGTTGTTATCGCTTAATTTATCGAAGATAGAAGGATATATTGCAATATAAGCATGGAGAAAAAACCATCATTTCATGAATTTATAAGACTAATCATTCTTTTTTTTTTAAAAAAAAAGACTATAATCATTCTTTTTTTTTTTTTAAAAAAAAGACTATAATCATTCTATTTGAACATGAAATGTATAATAATGCAATTTTTTTTAAAAAAAATCAATATTGCATTATAAACTTACTTTTAAAACCACAATTTATTGCGTTTACATTCATCTTTGGCAAAAGACCAAAGTTTAGGGCCATAAAGTAATTTGGTAGGTGGAAAAAAACTAAACTGTTTAATAATCTAGTCTCTTATCAACCCAAATATGGGATCAAATAGTAAATTAATAAGGCTGGAGGAAAAAGGAATTCTGAGAAACTAATTGAGGGTATTCCTAGTAAATAAATAATACATGATTTTATGGTCAATAAATGCTTTCACATCAACTGGTTAAAAACCATTGCAATTACAAAAAAAGGCTGGAGGAAATGGGAATTGTGAGAAACTAGTTAAGGGCCTTCTTAGTAATTAACCAAGTGAGAAAAGACATAAAAGGACAAAAAAAAATCAAACTGATTGTCCTCATCGATCCTCAAAAGGAGCTTTTAGTAATATTTCTGAGTGTTTCAAATATAACATACAAGTTGGTCAACCCGCGCTAGCGCGTCGGGCGTCTTTGAATTTAGTTTTTTAGAAATTTTTTTATTGCGACTCTCATAAACATCAGTTTTGTCAATCAATGTCAAGAAATTAATCAATTACCAAAATAGTCAATTACCAAAATAGGGCAGGGGGAGAGAAATTGTAAGAAACTAATTGAGGTCCTTCTTTTTTTCTTTTTTTTGAAAAATAGATAACTTTCATTCATGTAACTGAAATAATTTTAGGAATATCATCTCTCGTTACATCAGATCTTAGTAAAACCCTATAATTGATTATCTTTTGCACCTGAAGAACTGGATCTTCCTTGGAAATCCAAAATGCCTGTCGTGAATCATATAGATGTCTCGCTATCACGCCCATCACCCCCTCGTTGTCGCTTGTTCTTCCAAACAAAAAGCTTTTATCAACGATGATCAAGTGATTGATTCGATGGACAGATCTCTTCCTTGGCACTCAAAAGAAAGGGATTACAACGATTTTACTACAGATCTGAATATATAAAAGGTTGATCATGCTTAAAACTATCAAAAAATTCAGACTCGATAACTCAGATTCGAAAAGAACTGAGACTAGACTCGAAAAAACAAACTGACTCAAATCGACTCAAAAACAAACTCAAATAAGAACTGGACAGATCTGTAGATCTGAAACCTTTATTGAAAAACAAGGAAGTTAACAAAAACGAAATCCTCCTCCTCCCCCCCTGGCGTGACAACCAAGGAGGTCCTTCTTAGTAATTAACTGTTTATACCTCAATTTACAATTGAGGGTAAATTGGTCTTATCATAATTATAATCAAGATGTGTGGTTAGGATTTAATCAAAATTCCTAAAGAAATTAGGTTTTTGCACCACCCTAATTCAAATTGAATTAGGAAAGTCTTGTTAATTAATTGCAAGGGCTGAAATTAATTAATTATTAATTAAATAATAATAATTATTGAATAATTATTATTAAAAATCCCACATGTGCCGCTCCTGCCTAGGTGAGTGGCAGAGAAAATCAATCGGAAGCAGTATCCTTTGATATTGCTGCCTGCTAAGGAGGCAAACAGATAAAAAAGGAAAAATTGCTTGTCATCTACCCATGAGATGAAAAATACCTCATGAATATACATAGCAACGCCCAAGTCGTCTCCCATACAGAGGAGAGGCCGCCCTCTGCCCTGCAGAGAGACATTTTTCTCTTCCTGCAGGAAGGAGGCAGAGAGCTAAAAGTTTGTCAGCAAGAGAAACATCTATGCACGTGAGAGAGGCATGAGATTTTCAACCTCACACCTCCTCCATATTGTCGACCAACCATAGTGGAGAAATCGCCTAGCCTTATTCCCCTCCCCGGGAGGCGAAATTACAACTTGTATTTTGTTCAATTAAGGACAAAATAGTAAAATTGATCAATTGAAGAGGTTAGAAGCTGCGATTTCTACCAAGGAGCATACCATGATGATCCTTGAGCTATGTAGATCATCTTGGTAAAATTTCACCTCATTCTGACATCGGAGTAAAAACTTATGCCCGATTTTCAGTTAAGGACATTTTTGGGGAGTGAAACCAAACTCACCATGATAGAGAGCTCGAATCAACTTGGAATTTTTTCCATGATCTTATGGAGATATTCTAAGCTTACTGGTGAAATTTTGGTTAAATCCGAGATCGTTTGCAACTTTTGCATTCTTTTCAATTAAGGACATATGGCTTTCTCACCCCGGTTTAAGCCATTTTCTTAATTAATTATTATTTTCATGATTTGAAGAGCTAAATATGACTAAGTATGAATAATTTCGTGGCTTTGATGATCAGGTCCAAATCATGATGTCAATTGGCGACTACTTGGTTAAATTAGCTAAATTCAGCACAAAAGAAGCAACGAAGGCTCGCTGCACTGTGATAGGAAGAAGGAAGAATTATAATCAACCACCCAGGAGGCAGATTTCCATCTCCCATCCAAGAAGAGTGGCATCCTAGTCCATGTCTGGTCCTCTCCCCAGCAGTTTGAAGCAATCAGAAGGAGAAGGAAGCTTCACTGCACCTTCTTGGAAGTTGTCATCTGCATAGGAGGAGGGTTTTGCCTTTCTCAGCAAGGTAAGCCCATTAAATGCTCAAGCCCATACCGCCCCCTATATAAAGGGAGGCCATTCTCAGGTTTCAGGAAAATTCCGCATCTCAGACATTTCTCCCGAGAAATCAAAAACCAGCTCCTGCAGCTACAAACTTGCTCCGCGCAAAAAACCAAGCTCCGTGCTTATTTTCTCTCTGGCTCTGCGCCATTTTCACCTTGTTCATCACGATTTCTTCTCTTGTTCTTCATATTTTCCTTGTTTAGATCTTGTTTCCGGACAAACAAACACTTCTTTAGTGTTTTTCTCTTGTTTAAATCTTGTCTCTGAACACACAAATACTGTACACGTGTTCTTCATTCAGAAATAACAGATCAGTTTTTTATTTTCTTTTCAATTTCAATTGCAATCAAAGCAGATCTCCCAGATCTGATCCAAACAGAGAAGAGGCCCAGTTATGAGAAGTAGTTCGTGTGGATCTAATGATTTAGATGCTCCGGTGTGACTTTGATCCAGTCCCCACAATCGTTCTGATCTTTTAATCTGCTGCTCCGCGCACCAGATCCAGTTTTTACAACCTCTTTGTCAATTTCAGCAAATTGACTGGCACGCCCTTATGCTGTCATAAAGAATTCTCCGCGAAAACTCTAGCAAGAGATTTTTGGCGCAACATCTCTTTTTGGCACGCCTGGTGGGACAAGCGCATTTGCTCTCCCTCTCTGGCGCCCTCAGCATTCCTTTTTCCTCTGCATAGCCGGCGATCCCTGGCTCTCTTTCTCCTAGTCACTCAGCAAGGTGTCCGCCTCACTCAAAGGTCCACACCAAATCACTTTCCTTGACACTTGAAGCAGGACAAGACAACAGATCTCTCCTCCTCTCAACGTCTCAGGGTAAGTTTTCTTTACTTTTTCTTTTCCCTCCCCTTCTTTCTAAGTCCTACCAAGTGGTAAACATGCCACCTAAGGTTGATGAAGGTAGATATAGTCATGTTATGCAAACCAGAAGCAAAAACGTGGCAGATCTTTCACAATTACCTTTGGAATCTGATTCAAAGGTCTTATTGCAATACCTCACTGAAGCCATGAATGAAATTTCTTTGGCACAGGAACAGAGGATGCAGCAACTTATGAGATCTATAGATCAGATGAACAAATCTCATGACCAACTTAAGGAGGCTAATGACTCGTTTAAGGAGCAGATGATTCAAGACCGTGAGAACATCCTGGCTCAGATTGGTCAAGTAGAAGATAGACTCGGGGGGCAGATCCAACAGATAGCCCAAGATCCGAGGCAAGTTAACCCACCTGCACTTCTTCCTCCACCTATGGCGCCACTAGCCAATAATGGTGCCAACCAGATGAGAGTTCCACCTCAAGTGGAGATAGTTGGTAACAACAACTTACCACCTCATAGAGAGGGAGTAGCAAGGGGTGAGAATGAAGCTGATCTCATCCTTGGATACCAGGAAGCAGTTGATCATGCACCTGATAATGTGGAAGAGGAGGTCAACCCAGTTGGTCCTCGAGCTGCAGCCTATGTACCACCCCATGTGAGGAATGGTAATGGCAATGGTGCAAGGAATGGCCATCAACGCCATCCTGCTCCATGCCATCCACCTCAAGGTGTTGATGTACAAGGCCCAGTCAATCAGAACCACATCAGGGAGATGATTGAAGATATGATTGGCCCGGCCTACAGGAGAGTAGGCAGGCCATCTTTTTAGAAGCCTTACCCTGAGGAGTATGATAGAATCTATCCTCTGCCTCGTGGGTACAAGTTCCCTGACTTCACAAGCTTCTCTGGCACCTCTAGTGAGCAGACGACTCTGGAGCACATCGCTCACTTTACCGTGCAATGTGGAGAAGCCAACTCTGGCTACCACAAGCTTCGCCTGTTTCCCAACTCTGTCACAGGTGCAGCTTTCACTTGGTACATTAACCTACCACCCAACTCAGTAAGAACCTGGGAGGAGATGGAAAGGTTGTTCCATACACAGTTCTATAGAACTGAGCCTGAGGTCTCCATGGCAGACTTGTCACGCCTCTACCAAAGGAAAGGGGAGTCAGCCGAGGAGTACTTAGCCCATTTCAAGAAGCTAAGGAATAGGTGTCGCACACCTCTCCATGAGATAGAGTTTGTGCGTCTAGCTCATAATGGACTTGACATAGAGCTTCGAAAAAAGTTCGAAGGAGTTGATTTCAGAGACTTTTTCGAGATGTCAACCAAAGTGACAAGATATGAGACTCTTCTTCGAGAAGAGAATGAAAGGAGAAGTTCATCTTATGGCACTTATTATCAAGAGCCAAATTTTGAACTTGGGATAGCTGAGGTCAAGGCAGATCGCCCCATTGAGTGTCCATGCCTCGTAAAGGCAGGAGTAGGAAAACCTCAGACTCAAGAAAGGTTTGCTGCTATGTACCAGAGACAAGCAGAGAATAAACCATATGACGGAAGCAAAACTTACTCATTTGATACTTCAAAAACAAATGAAGTTTTTGACTTCCTACATAAGTCTGGTATGATTAAGTTGCCACCTGGACATGTCCTTCCTTCACCTGAGGACATCAAAGGAAGAGAATACTGCAAGTACCACGACTCCTGGAGGCACCCAACCAACAACTGTACTGTGTTCAAAAACATAGTACAAGAAAAGATAGAAAAGGGAATCTTGAAGTTCCTTGAGGCGCCCAAGAAGGATATGGGAGTTGACAAAAATCCTTTCCCAGTTCCTATCCACATGGTCGCGTTCAACCTCCCAGAGGATGGACAACTGGCTAGTAAGGAGAAGGGAGAAACAACTCCCAAGAGGTCGAAGTTGGCTCCAAGCACCTCCTTGGCAGCCAACCCTCAACATGAAGGTAAGTCTTATCACCACTCTACTAAAGCTAAGAAGTTGGTTGATAAAGCTAAATCAAAAACTCTGGGTATGCATTCAGATTGGCCTTGGAATCCAAACATGGTCGCTGATAGGCTTAAAGCACCAAGGAGGAAGCTAGAACTTTTCTCATCTCAGGATGAAAAAGAATCTATGGAACATCTTGACACCTCTTCTAGGAAGAAGGTTCAAAGAAAGTTGGAGTTTTCATCAAAGACTCCACTCCAAAGGAAAGAGAGAAGTAGGGCAAAGCTCACTCCAAGCTCGGGGGGCAAGCCAGAAACTTCCTTACCTCCTCCAAAGCAAACAGACGGGAATATGGAGGACCATCATCAAAAGTGGCGCCACCTTCCTCTCATCCTAGCTCATATGCCCATCACAAGGTGCAAAGATCTTCCAAAAGAGAGCATGATCAACAACCACAAGTTGAAACTCATTCTAAGTCTTTTCCGAAGAGGACTAAACATGAGATTAGACCATGGTTGGATCAGAAGAAGGAAGAATATCACCATGCAGCTGTGAGAAAAGAGATGAAGCTGAGAGGTGACCATGCACGACCATGAATGGTCAAGCCACCATCAGACACTACAAAGGGTGTGTGGCGAAAAATGCAACATCCCAAGTACCTTGTTCAAAAGAATAGGAAGACTTGGAGGAGACGAGAACTTCGAAAAAGAGCTAAGCCTCGAAATGAAGAAGTATTTGACACCATGCAAGTTGATGAGAGTGGAAATGAACCTTCAAAGGATTCACCACCTACCACCGAGATGGATATATCTCTCATGGACCTAGCAGACATGGGAGTAAAGCTATGCAAGGAGAAAATCCTTTCTGAAGAAGCAAAAGCACTTGAGCTAAGTAAGAAAGAAGTTGAACTCCAAGACCGAAGGCAAGCCTTGATTGACATAGTCTATGGCAACGAAGATTATTCTTGCCAAGAACTAGCAAGCAAAGGCGCCATCAATGAGGAGGCAGTCCTTGCATATAGAAGATTGACTATGAGAGCATTAACCATAGGAGATGAAGATGGAGGAGATGATGATTTCGAGATCCGTAGTATTGATGACGATTCATACTACCAAAAGTTTCCCTATGAAGTTTTGTCTAGAAGGCTTGAAGACTGGTCGTCACATGAGGCCACTCAAGATCTACTCCACATCTCAGAGAACATGCCACCATGGAAAATATCAATTTTGCTTGAAAAGGCAAAATTAGATAAAGAAAGGAAAGAGTTTGAAGCTAAGAGATTAGAACACATCGAAGCTGAAAACATCCTTTTCGAGAGACAAGAAGCTACAGATGATACTGCTAAGCAACTCCTTTGGAGGGTCTTCATTGAAGAGCTGAACATGAAGGTGGACAAGGCCCCAGGAGACCAAGATAAAAGTCTGTGGACTCCACATGGGAAGATAATGGCGCCACTTACATAGAGGATGCCATCCCAACTTCATCTTATCAGAACATGTGTGATGACAGTTCGAGAGAAAAGCCTGTCGCCATGAGTGAAGAAGAAACATTAGCTGCTGAGGACTTTGACAACAAGTCTGTTGATTCATTGACCTTTGGGCAGTTCATGGTTAATCTTAACTATACTACCATCACTCTGCCATGCACATTTGCTGCTAAATTAAAAGAGCGAGTGGAATCATTTGAGCCACCCTCTCCCCAGGAGAGTGAAGATGTCATCGAGATCCCCTCAAGTAATGAAGAAGACTCGGGGGGCAACACCTCAGATGATGCAAAGGCCATGATCTTCACTAAACCTGATGAAGCAAACGCTTGCCACATCAAGCCTTTGTATATCAAGGCACATGTTGATGGCATTCCAATCAGAAGGGTACTTGTTGATAACGGTGCAACGGTGAATCTCATTCCCTACTAATCATTAAAGAAGCTTGGCAAGCATACTGATGATTTGATTAAGTCTGAAGTCACTGTGAGTGATTTCTTTGGCAATATCAAGAAGACAAGAGGCATATTGCCTGCCCAGCTGACCATTGGGTCAAAAACGTCCCTCTCTGCCTTCTTCGTAGTTGATTCCTCATCAACTTACAACATGTTGCTTGGTAGAGATTGGATTCATTCCAATTGGTGTGTCCCATCATCTTTACACCAACTACTGATGTTTTGGAACGGTACTGAAGTTGAAATTGTCAAGGCAGACAACAGACCATTCAAAGTTGAAACCAACGCAGTAGATGCAAGGTTCTATGATGGAACCACTGGACCGATAAGGTTCATGGGCCAGAACAAATATGGCCGGCCATACCCATTCATCTCCACAGGAGAAGTCAGACAAGAAGCCTTGAAAGAGGTGATGGAAAATCTTGTGCGGCCTGATGCTTTGATCCCCTTCAAGCCGCTTCCATGTGCTCCTATCATAGAGGAGATCCCATGAGTACACAACCTAGAGAGGTTGTGTTGGCCAACGACACCTTGAGAAAGTTGTCGACATTGGCCTTAGAAATGAAGCTCCAAAGCTTAGAGGACTCAGCCGCCCCATCAGCTAATGCGGCTTATCAAAGTGTAGAAAGTACACAAGACGAGATCACCATGGAGGAACTTGATCTTGCTCCCATGAAGTTAGATGATCTCAAGGCTGAGGTACAAGATCCTTTACTTGAAGTGAATCTTGGTACTGAAGAAGAGCCTAGGCCGACCTATATAAGTCAGTTGTTGCCGAAGAAGATAAGCCACGCTTTGTAGCCTTGTTAAAAGAATACAAAGATTGTTTCGCCTGAGACTATGACGAAATGCCTGGCTTAAGTCGTGACTTGGTGGAGCATCGCCTGCCAATCATTGAAGGTTACCATCCCTATCAGCAACCTCCTAGAAGGATGGCTAATGATGTCATCCTTAAAGTTAAAGAGGAAGTTGAAAGGCTCCTTAAAGCAGGATTCATCCGTACCGCAAGGTATGTAGAATGGATTTCAAACATAGTTCCTGTAGTTAAAAAGAATGGTAAGATCAGGATGTGTGTTGACTTTCGTAACTTGAACTCAGCCACCCCTAAAGATGAATATCCTATGTCTGTTGCAGACTTACTAGTAGACGGGGCCGCCCAACATCAAGTGTTGTCCTTCATGGATGGACACAGCGGCTACAACCAGATCTACATAGCAGAGGAGGATGTTCCAAAAACAGCTTTTCGCTATCTAGGTGCAATCAGTACTTTCGAGTGGGTAATCATGCCTTTCGGACTCAAAAACGCCGGTGCAACCTACCAAAGAGCCATGAACGCCATCTTCCATGACATGATTGAAAAATTCATGGAGGTATACATAGATGATGTAGTGGTTAAGTCACACAACCACCTTGACCACATTGATCATCTAAGGCGCTCATTCGAAAGAATGAGACAACATGGTTTGAAAATGAATCCATTAAAATGTGCTTTCGGTGTTAGTGCAGGTAACTTCCTTTGATTTTTGGTCCATTAACGAGGCATCGAGATAGACCAAAACAAGGCAAAAGCCATCATACAGGCAAAACCTCCCACCTCAAAGAAAGAGCTCCAACGCTTCCTTGGACAAGTCAACTTCTTGAGAAGGTTCATTTCCAACACTGCTGGTAAGACCAAGGCGTTCTCACCACTGTTGAAGTTGAGAAACAAGGAAAAGTTTCAATGGAATGACAAACATCAAGAAACTTTTGAGGCCATCAAGAAGTACTTAGCTTCACCTCCTGTGTTAGTTCCTCCTAAGAAAAATAAAACCTTGTACTTATATGTTGCAGCCACTACATCTTCCATAGGGTGTTTGTTGGCTCAAGGGTTAGGAAAGGGGAAGGAACAAGCAGTGTACTATTTAAGTAGGACTCTTACTGATGTAGAAACTCGGTATAGTCCTATCGAAAAGCTATGTTTGTCACTTTACTTTGCAACAATAAAACTAAGACAGTACATGCTCTACTTTGATGTCTGTGTTATTTCAAAAACTGACTTAGTAAAATACATGTTATCTCAGCCTCTCCTTAAAGGTCGACTAGGCAAGTGGTGCCTAGCACTCTCTGAGTTCAGTTTCAAGTATATACCTTAGAAGGCAGTGAAAGGGCAAGCAATTGCTGACTTCCTAGCCGACCACCCATGCTTGGACTTGGGAGAAGAGTTTGAAGATGCAAACTTTGTCATGGAGGTATCTTTAATACCATGGATACTTGAGTTTGATGGTTCTAACACCGCTAATTCTGCAGGCGCCGGGATTGTCATCGTCTCCCCCGATGATGACTATACCATGATGTCATTCCACTTAGATTTTGATTGTACTAACAATCAAGCTGAGTATGAGGCACTTATCATTGGTTTAGAAATACTCAGGGAGATGAAAGTATCCACAGTACAAATCAAAGGAGATTCTCTCTTGGTAATTAACCAGCTTACCAGAGAGTTTAATTGCACAAGTCCATCATTGTTATCCTACTATGCAGTGGCAGTGCAACTGTTAGAAAAATTTGATGATGTACGAATAGAACATGTCCCCAGACATAGAAATGAATCTGCAAATGTTGCTGCACAACTTGCATCTGGCCTTGTATTCCAAGATGTTATTTGGAAGAAGGTGGTGAATGTTGAAAAGAGGAGCATGCCTTCAACATTTACTAGGGACAATGTGTTTGAAGTGTACAACCTAGTACATAGACTTGATGATTGGCATCAGCCATTCCTTGAATATCTCCAAAACCCATCAACAAGGGTCACCACGAGGATAAGGACTTTGGTTGTGCACTACACTGTTTTAGCTGATGAATTATATCAGAAAGACTTAGACGAATCTTTAATGAGATATCTAGATCAAGAAGAAGCTAAGAAAGTCATCAAGGATGTGCATGAAGGCCTATGTGGTGCACATCAAGCTGGTAGGAAGATGAGATGGCTGATACGCCGTCATGGTTTCTATTGGCCAACCATCATGAAAGATTGCATGGAATTTGCCAAAGGCTGCCAAACTTGTCAGAAGTATGGCCCTATATGGAGACTTCCATCAGAAGAGCTACATTTTATAATAAAGTCTTGGCCAATCAGAGGATGGGCAATTGATCTCATTGGAAAGATCTACCCACCTGCCAAAGGAGGTGTCTGCTTTATTATAGTTGCCACAGATTATTTCACCAAGTGGGTGGAAGCAAAAGCTCTGAATGGCATAGCTCATAATGACATCAAGAAATTCATCAAGGAACATATCATCTACCGCTTTGGAATTCCAGAAACTCTCACCACTGATCAAGGTACTAACTTTGATGGTGAGATCACGAGGAGTTTGGAAGAAAAATTTGGCTTAAAATTCACCAAGTCCACGCCATACTATGCTCAGGCTAATGGACAAGCTGAAGCTTCTAACAAGGTGATGATAGGCATCATAGAAAAAATGATAAAAGACAAACCCGATAAATGGGATAGAGTCTTACCTAAGGCCTTGTGGGCGTACAAGATGTCACAACGCTCAAGTACTGGTGTGAGTCCATTCAGCCTCACCTATGGTCATGATGCAATGGTCCCGATGGAACTTTTGGCTAAGTCAGCCAGAGGTGCATTCCAAAATAACTTGCAGTGGTATGATTACAATGATGCCATGATGATTGAGCTTGAAGACCTTGACTCTGAAAGGTTGGATGCTTTAGATCACCTGCAAGCACAGAAGAAGAAGAAGGCAGAAAGAAGTTACAATAAGAAAGTTCATAAACGAAGTTTCATCGAAGGCGAATTAGTGTGGAAAGCTTTCTTGTCTCTTGGTTCTAAAAAACGCGGAAAATGGTCTCCCAAGTGGGAAGGACCATTCCGTATCAAGAAAGTACTTAAGAATGGTGCCTATTTGTTAGAAACTGAAGGAGGTGACTCCCACAGGAAGTTCATCAATGGGCGTTATTTGAAGAAGTACTATCCAACTGCTTGGGAGGCAAAATCTGATCCAAATCCTGAGTTTGACATGGAGGAGGAATTAGATGATGTGGCTATGACTCAACTCACAGCCACATGCTCACCGAAGTATAAAACCTACACGCTTCGTGGACTTAGCCACCCCAATTGCGTTCTTGTGGCTTTTAAATAAAAACAAGATATTTTTTATTACTTAGGAAGTAATGAAAAATTTCAGATTTTTGCCAATAACCATTGTGTGTGGTGAAAATTCAAAGAAAAATAAGAAATTCCATCACTAAAATTTTACAAGTACTGTGGAATTTAATTTTTCAAAATTTGGCCTTAGTCAAAAGGAGGAGGCCGAAATTTTCAACCATTTTTGGATGATTTTGCCGAAAATTCTAAGTATGATTGGCAATTTAATTCCAAAATATTTTCCAAGTATTTGATCTTTGTGGTTTTAGTCATAAGACCAAAAGATTAAGTTGACAAAGGATTTTGTTTAAGTTAGATGGCTAAAATAAAATAAAATGCCACTAATATTAAAGTTGGCAAAAACTCATTGCCACCAATTCAAAACAAAAAAAATAACTTGTTTGAAATTTGAAATAAAAACAAAATTCTAAATCACTCTCCTTTTTTCTCCTTGTCAGCAGTCGCAGGGGGAAAGGTCTCAGGAAGAAGTGATCTCCATACTTCAAACTCTCTATCCATGCTATCCAGGAAAGTTCTGTAGAAGTCTCTCTCAGCAACAACAGCTAGGTAGTCATCTTTTTCCTTGAGAAGGATGTTCGCCTCGCAGTAGATTTCTTCACACTTGTGACTGGAAGGCACCTCACGCTTCTGGGCAAGCTTGGCTTTTTCTAGCTGAAGAGCTTCACCTTCGCTAAGTAATCGTTGATTTTATCATCAATAGCCAACTCCCTCTCAGAAGGCACCACTGAATGATACAAGGCAGCAGCTTTGTCATCTAGAGTCCTCTGACGAGCTTTGTATCTCTTGTGCTTCGCATTAAATTGATCAAAGTGGCTCTGAGTTTGATTATACCTTGTGAGGAAGGCATCAAACAATCTTGGAAAATATTTCCAGAATTGAGCCTCATCATCCTCAATTTCAAGTGAACGTGACCATGTCCGAGCATGAGAATAGATAGCTTCCTTATAGGCAGGAAGAATGGCGGCATTTGCTTTCAGAGTAAACTTGCAAAGTTCATCAAAGGCTTCTTTCAGTTGGGCATCAGAAGGAACCTCAGTAACATCTCCAGAAGAGGCCTCATAGTCCATTGGTAGAAGCTTAGATGTGAGTTCCTTGAGAACCTTGCATCTTTGAAAGAGAGGCGCGTCAGCCAAAACAGGAGGAAGCACAGAAGACGAAGCAGGCATTGAAACAGGAGGTGCGGCAATAGGGAGAGGATTTTCAATTTCCACACTCCTATTGGCTGCCTCACTAACTAGAACAGGCATAGACATTGGAAGGATGGCTTCAGTAGTATTCTCAGAGCATACTCCGTGAGGGTTGGAAACTATGTTTTCCAAATCATTCATGAAGTCTTTTCCACTTGTTTGCCCTGAAAGATCTATGTCACCTAAAGAGAAGTTGTCTTCAAGAAGAAAGGATGCGGCCATCTCAAGGGCTGAACTTGTTGATAAAGAAGGAACATCTCCTTGATCTACGTAGGTGACATGATCCAAAGAAACGGTTGGTGAGCAAGGAGATGACGCTACATCCAGTGGTCCACTTGTGGTCTTTTGAGAGATGACATTCTGACTATCAGAGTGAGATGCGTCCATCAGATCGCCAGAAGGAAAACCACTAGACTTCGGAATAGCTTTCTTTTTCTTCGAAGCAGAGGTTTCTGAAGAATCCTTCTCACGGGATGAAGCAGCACGTTTCTGTATTACTTGTTTCGCCATCTTATTGGCATCCCTTTTGGGAGGTGCAAAAGCATCACCTAAAAGTGGAAAGAGTTAGTAAAAAGCTTAAACTACGAATTAAAAGTTTAAGTAACAGAGATTACCAGGTGGAAAATGAAGTCTTGCAGCAATGTGAGACAAGTCCTCACTACTAATTTCTTCCATATCTCTGACCACCAAGTAACAAAGTTTGGAGTGGCCTCAGATAAGAAAGGAGAGATGGTAAAATCCGCCTCTTGCCTTTGTTTCTCAGCATGTTCATGACATCTCGCAAAGAAAGCCTTATCAAGGACTGAAGGTCTCATATGACAACATTTGTTCCTTGAGAAGTGAGGAGGTGAAGGGATTTGCTGAATGAATCCAAGTTGTCTGCCAAGTAGAGGAGGACAATATGCTTCAAACCCGGGTTTGACCCTCCCATCTACTTCAACGCCAAAACAAAGGTCAATGGGCAGGCAGAAGTTTCTCCATGCTTGTTTCACAACATCCGCACTCTCATTGGTAGGTGTTTCTTGGAACCATGAGGGGCCAAAATACCTCCGAGAATAGAGAAAGAACTCTTGATCTTTCAGATTCCACAAGGAATGGAAGACATTTTTCACATTGTTGTTGATATGCACAAGACCTCCATATAAGTCACCGTAACACCTAATGGCAAGGGTAGCTGCATGACGAGTGGGAGATAGTTGAGGAAAGTACATCCAAGCCCACACTTGAAGGATCCACAAAGGACCATGGGCACCTTTGTCAACACTCTGAGTAAGATTGAATAAGCCACGATAAAGGTTCCCCAACACGAATTGACCAAGAGCCAATCTCTTCCCTGAGGCCATGAGCTTAGCAAGGTGGAGATACTCAGCAAGGCAGACACGTGAAGGAGGACAAACAACGAACTTGCAGATCAGGCAGAGCATGAAGGCCGTGAGTTCCTTAGCCTCAAGGGGAGCATAGGTGGATTGATCATACTCAGAGATAAACTTGTTGAAGTAAAGTTTGTCACTAAAAAAGATGGAATAGAGCAAATCTTCAGCTTCATCAAGAGGAGTGGCGCAGGACACCCATTCGCCATCCACAGGGAGACCTGTGATTGCTGCTATGTCTAGAAGGGTTACCGACATTGGTCCACATGGGAGATGGAAGTAATTCCAACACCTATTCCAAAAGGAACTGAGAGCAGCAAGCAGGGCACCATCATAGGAGAATTCTTGCTTTGACAACAAGACGAATGATAATAAGTCTTGTTCACGTAGTTGTTCTTCACAATACATGACTATACGATCCACCCAGGCACACCACTCGGCTGGACAGTAGGCCCATGACTGAAGTTTATTCACCCATTTGCGGAAGTCATAATCATATCCTTGAAGAGGAAGCAGGCCACCCCGATGCAGAGGGAAACAGTCATTCATCTCAGCTGAGGGGAAACCGGTGAAAAAAGGGGCAAGAGCATCTTTGGAAAATTCTACCTCGTGATAAGACTTAGCAACAAGTTTTTTCACAAGGTCAAGAGTTCTCTCCTCCTTAGAAGATATCACAAGTTCTCCTACAAAATTAACAAAGTTGTTAGAATACAATTTTTGTTAATAAGTTTGGTGAAAATAAATATTTTTACCACCTTAAAATTATTCCCTAATTTTATTTCTTGGCAAAAATAATTATTATGGCTGCCAAAAATAATTATGGTAATATTTTTAAGAAAATAAAAATAATTTTTGGCCACAAAATTACACTAAGGCCGAAAATATCAATGTGCATACCATACAAGTTGTAATTTTTCAACTAAGGTCATGGTATGCTAAAATTCAAGGTTTTTGGAAATTAAACTTAATTTGACCTAAGCCTAAACTTCAATTTTTGGCTAAGTATACTAATTTTGGCCAAAATTAACTAAAACCCTAATTCCTAAAGAGCATGCTGCCCAACTTACAATTTTTGCAAGTAAGGGCTCGGCATGCTAGGGTTTGCTAAATCCATCAATTGGGATGTGCACGTGTCAAATTAAACCTAATTTCATGTGTATAGAACCTGATTTGATGTAAATAATTGGCCAAAAATAGCAATTTTGGCTGAAACCCTAAGGATATGGGGAAATTGAGTGCCGCCCAACTTGCAATTTATGCAATTAAGGGCTTGGCACTCTAGGGTTTTTTAAATTCTAGCTTTGCAATTTATGCAATTAAGGGCTTGGCACTCTAGGGTTTTTTAAATTCTAGCTAATTGGGTAGTGCACATGTGAAATTAAACCTAATTTCATGTGTATAAGGCCTGATTTAGTGTTAATTATTGGCCAATTTTATCAATTGAGCCAAAATTAGCAAGAATTTCGACCTAGAAATCTAATACTATGCCACACACTTTGTAATTTATGCAATTGAGGGGCTGTGGCATACTAGGGCACTAAAATTGTAAAAATTAAGGCTCCTATACTTTTAATTAGGACTTAATTTTATGATTAACCCCCTGAATTTTTGGCTAATTTAATCAATTTGGCCAAAATTCCCAAAATCGCATAAACCCTAGGGACAAAATTGAAAATTGCCGTCCAAAATTTAAATCCATCAATTGGGGCCGTGGCATGCTAGGGTTTATCATCCTTGTCCAATTGGGTTTAGGTTGACCTAATCCTAACCTAATTTCATAAGGAAAACACCAATTCCTAGTCCAATTTGGCTTCCTAAACCTAATAGGATTTGTAATCCTAGCCAAATAAGGCCATAAACTTGCGCCTAAGGAAGGAAAATTGGAGGTCGATAAATGCAGCCCCTATGTCGACATGATCAACATGATTTCATGCCATGGAATCCCAATTTCATGCAGCAACATGTTCACCTAAAGATCTATGGCAAAATTTAAGTCCTAGGCCGAAAACTATGTAGTTTTTACTAAGGATTTTTGCCAATTTCTTCACTAAATTGATTTGATTTCTAAATCAAATTTTTACCTAAAATTACAGCAGCCATATCATACCAAAATCATCATCAAAGTCGACCTAATCATGGCAATTGAAGCTAGGGTTGGCGGCATAAAGGAAATTGATGAACTTAAGTGCAAAAATTAAAAGTTCATGAACAATTACCTTGATTTTGGGCCGATTTGGGATCAATCACCATGGACTTGAGCTTAGGCCTTGCTTGAGTTGATTGGGAGCTGCCATCATGGGAGTTTGATCCAAATTGCTTGATTCGTGCCAAGGATTTGGAAGCCTCCAAGAATAAGGAGCCGCGGCTTGAATTGCTTGGCATGAGTGATGATTTTTGGTGATGATTTTTGTTGTTACCTTGATCTTTGGAAGCCATTGAAGCTTGAAAAGTTGCTGGAAAATTCGGCTAAGTATGGTACCAAAGAGGGGGTGTCGACGTTTGGCTAGAAATTAAGAGGAAAAATTTCGGTCCAAGACCAATTTCCTTATATACAAGCTTAAATTCTTTTAATTCAAAGACTTAAGCTTGGGGGGGGGGGGGCATTGTTTATACCTCAATTTACAATTGAGGGTATATTGGTCTTATCATAATTATAATCAAGATGTGTGGTTAGGATTTAATCAAAATTCCTAAAGAAATTAGGTTTCTGCACCACCCTAATTCAAATTGAATCAGGAAAGTCTTGTAAATTAATTGCAAGGGCTGAAATTAATTATTTATTAATTAAATAATAATTATTTTATTGAATAATTATTATTAAAAATCCCACATGTGCCGCCCCTGCCTAGGTGAGTGGCAGAGAAAATCAATCGAAAGCAGTATCCTTTGATATTGCTGCCTGCTAGGGAGGCAAACAGATAAAAAAGGAAAAATTGCTTGTCATCTGCCCATGAGATGAAAAATACCTCATGGACATACATAGCAAGGCCCAAGTCGTCTCCCATACAGAGGAGAGGCCGCCCTCTGCCCTGCAGAGAGACATTTTTCTCTTCCTGCAGGAAGGAGGCAGAGAGCTAAAAGTTTGTCAGCAAGAGAAACATCTATGCACGTGAGAGAGGCATGAGATTTTCAACCTCACACCTCCTCCATATTGTCGACCAACCATAGTTGAGAAATCGCCTAGCCTTTTTCCCCTCCCCGGGAGGCGAAATTACAACTTGTATTTTGTTCAATTAAGGACAAAATAGTAAAATTGATCAATTGAAGAGGTTAGAAGCTGCGATTTCTACCAAGGAGCATATCATGATGATCCTTGAGCTATGTAGATCATCTTGGTAAAATTTCACCTCATTTTGACATCGGAGTAAAAACTTATGCCCGGTTTTCAGTTAAGGACATTTTTGGGGAGTGAAACCAAATTCACCATGATAGAGAGCTCGAATCAACTTGGAATTTTTTCCATGATCTTATGGAGATATTCTAAGCTTAATGGTGAAATTTTGGTTAAATCCGAGATCGTTTGCAACTTTTGCATTCTTTTCAATTAAGGACATATGGCTTTCTCACCCCGGTTTAAGCCATTTTCTTAATTAATTATTATTTTCATGATTTGAAGAGCTAAATATGACTAAGTATGAATAATTTCGTGGCTTTGATGATCAAGGTCCAAATCATGATGTCAATTGGCCACTACTTGGTTAAATCAGCTAAATTCAGCACAAAAGAAGCAACGAGGCTCGTTGCACTGTGATAGGAAGAAGGAAGAATTATCATCAACCACCCAGGAGGCAGATTTCCATCTCCCATCCAAGCAGAGTGGCGCCCTAGTCCATGTCTGGTCCTCTCCCCAGCAGTTGGAAGCAATCAGAAGGAGAAGGAAGCTTCACTGCACCTTCCTGAAAGCTGTCATTTGCATAGTAGGAGGATTTTGCCTTTCTCAGCAAGGCAAGCTCATTAAATGCTCAAGCTCATACCACCCCCTATATAAAGAGAGGCCATTCTCAGGTTTCAGGAAGATTCCGCATCTCAGACATTTCTCCCGAGAAATCAAAAACCAGCTCCTGCAGCTACAAACTTGCTCCGCGCAAAAAACCAAGCTCCATGCTTATTTTCTCTCTGGCTCTGCGCCATTTTCACCTTGTTCATCACGAGTTCTTCACTCGTTCTTCATATTTTCCTTGTTTAGATCTTGTTTCCGAAAAAACAAACACTTTTTTAGTGTTTTTCTCTTGTTTCAATCTTGTCTTCGGACATACAAACACTGTACACGTGTTATTCATTCAGAAATAACAGATCAGTTTGTTATTTTCTTTTCAATTTCAATTGCAATCAAAGCATATCTCCCAGATCTGATCCAAACAGAGAAGAGGCCCAGTTATGAGTAGTAGTTCGTGTGGATCCAATGATTTAGATGCTTCGGTGTGACTTTGATCCAGTCCCCACAATCGTTCTAATCTTTTAATCTGCTGCTCCGCACACCAGATCCAGTTTTTACAACCTCTTTGTCAATTTCAGCAAATTGACTGGCACGCCCTTATGCTGTCTTAAAGAATTCTCCGCGAAAACTCTAGCAAGAGATTTTTAGCGCAACATTAACCAAGTGAGAAAAGACATAAAAGGACAAAAAATGGTTCAAACCAAATCTCCTCATTGATCCTCAAAAGGGGCCTTTAGTATTTCATTGGGTGTTTCAAATAATATGTTGTATATATAGTAAGTATAAGTATATATTTGACCAATTTGACTTGCAATTTTAATTACAAACCCATGTTTCGCTTCCCTTTAGATTTGCAATTTTAATTACAAACCTATGTTTCGTTTCCCTTTAGACTTGTAATTTTAAAGATCTTTAATTATTTTATTAAAGGTCTTTAATTATTTTCGTTTCACCAGATTTAATGCTCAAAAAGTAACTTTGATAATCTCATCATCTTATTGAATCTCAAATACTACCTAAAAATCAAATCTAATTAGGAACTGGGATGGAGAGTGGTAGTTATTGGGTAAGGTAGGATTTTCAGACTCATATGATCAGCTTTTGCCCGACAATGGGTATTCAATGTGTATGTCAACAAGGCTTTATATATAGAATGTGACTTGGTGATGGAAAACCACTTACTTTTGGCAAAATTGAACATTGAAACAACCTTTTAATCTAAGTCAAACTTTTTAATGGTATGTCCTTTTTAACCCTTGAGTGGTCTTATGAGTTATGTCTTTAGCCTTTTTGCCTACTCTCTTAAATTGATTATGGATAGGTCCTTCTAACCTTTTAGTGGATTTTCCTGTGCGTTTGGCCTAGTGGTAGAGTACTGAATTCTTAGTTCCAGCCTACTTAGATTAAGAGGTCTTAAGTTCAACTCTCACGGAATGTGAGTTTATTTGTAATTTGTTTGTTTATTTGGTAGGTATGTAGTTGATTTATGGTATAGTTTCTAGTTTGGGTTGAATTCTCATTTAGATGTTTGGGTATAGAGATTTATTTGAATTGTAATGAGATTTCACTAGGTTTGTTGTTTGGGGAAGGGGTTTGTTGACTCATAGATTAGCATTTCGGTATTGTAGCTAATCATGTAACGGTGTACGGGTCTTCCTGTGCATTTGTAATCCCAATCTCTTTAAGAAATGAAAATGATTCTTATCTCAAAAAACCCTTTAGTGGATTTTCAAACTTTTGATTGTATTGTCAGAAAAAGGCAATTGGAGGTGTTCATCGAGTGTCTAATTCCCTAGACTTTCTTTTTATTGGGTTAAAAATTAACACTACATTCATTTTTTTTATTACAACATTACATTCTCATTCAATTTTTCAAATTAAATGTGCCTCTCCGGATCGAACTAATTATCAATTTTTAATTCAACCGACTAGTTTGGTTTGGATCAGTGTTACTTGGATCGCTCTCCATACATTAGAATCGCAATCCAATTCATACAATCCGGATCACAATACTTGTAGACTTTGAAAAACAGTGAAAACACAAACTGGATTAGTGAAAATGGTGATCCGCATTGTCTTTTACTTTTAGATTTACAAGAATTGAGTCTCTTTTTAGAAAACTAGTTATTGGATCTATGAAGATTATATAGAGAATAATTATGGAGAATACGAAGACAATTTGAGCTCTGACATGACAAGAATAGTGGTTTAGTTTATAGTTGATAAATTGAGATAAGTATAGTGTATCAAAATTCTAGTTTTGAATATCGAGTATCAGATATCGTGTCATATTGTAAGATATACTGAAAGGAGTTACTAGAGTATAAATATTATATATAAATATAAATTAAATACAACAATATTTGATATATATATTAATAATATTGCAATGTACTCATGTAAAAAATATGGTTTAATTGACTTTTTTTATTTTTTTAATTTAAATTTATAAATAAAAAGGAAAAAAGAAAAAATTAAGTTTATAAAATAAAGTACTATATTGGTTGAAAAAAATGGATTTCAATAAAAAAAAATCAGTTTGATTTTTATTTTTAAGTTGTCTTTCAACAATTTCAAACTTAGGATGCTCATAAAAAATTGATTTCATCTTTGAATCCAAATGAAAAACAAATAAACTTGGGTTTCTCTTACTTGGCTTAATTAGACGAAACTTTGAGTTGAATAACAAAAAAGCTCATTAAGCCTTAATTTATCATATCGGGCTGTATCGGATATATCGTAAATACGCGTGGTGTATCAGACAATGCATTAATGATATTACAAGTTGATCGGTCTGCGTTGACGCGTCGGACATTCTTTGTTATAGATTTTTTACTTATTGTTTGAATGCAGAAAGGATTTCGTTTCAAAAATTTGTAATTTTATTAGTATTTTGTAAATTTGTGAAGTAGTTTTCCAATTAAATGGATCTCAAATATCTATAAATATAACTTATTAATGGTGGTTGAGTTTTATAGTTGTAAAATTCATTTTTTGTTGATAAAATCGTAGCTTGTAATCCATTTCTTATTCTCAGATATTAACCTTTGCTACTTAAAATATTATCTTTCTCATAAATCTAATTAAATTCTTTCTATCATTATAGTTTAAGAAAGATGAGAGACGTTTTTATCTTTTAAAAGAAAATCATTAAATTAAAACAAAATCAATTAGTCTGAAGATTTTAATGGGTTTTACACATAAAATTATATAAATAATCAAATTAGGAAGAACAAAAAGAGGGCATAAAGTAGGTAGATGGGTCTTCCAAAAAAGTGGCAAAAGACCAAAATGAATTGTGAGAAACTAATTAAGGGTTTTCTTAGTAAATAAATAATACATATTTTATGGTCAATAAATGCTTTCACATTCAACTGGTTAAAAACCCTTGCAATTACATAAAAGGGCTGACGCGTCGGGCGTTCAGAAATCTACTTCTTTGAACAATTTTCTATTCGAATTAAATTGTTTGATACGTAGAAAATTTCGAAAGTACTATGATTTTAAATGTGTTGCATCTTTAAAAGGCTATACTATCAACATTGAGCATATGCCCTAAAGTTAGCAATAAATAGTAAATATTAGTTTGTACATGGACTGATGCAATAGCTTCAATTTTGTTTACTCTTCTAAAGTGTGTAGCATTTAAATAAAAATTAAGTTTACTCTCTTCTTCATATGGACATGAAAGGCCTAAAAGAGATTACAATTCTAGATAATTAAGGGGGGATATGATTTATTATAACATTTATGTGAAAGGAAAGGATAATTACAAAAAAGGGCTCAAGGGTAAGAAACTAACCTAGGATCTTCTTAGTAATTTGGCAAGTGAGAAAAGACAGAAAATAACAAAAGAAGTTCAAATGGAGCATCCTCATCAATTCTCAAAAGGGGTTTTTAATAAATTCCCTAGGTCTTTTAAATAATATTTATATAATACATATATATGTGTGTGTGAATTGCGATACACTATAATACACTTATCATATCGCATGATATATATCGTGTATCGTACAATATTGATTGATAACCATGGTTTAATTGTCGGAAAACATACCAGAGGAAGAGAATGTGGGATCGATTTATATTAAACATATTTTTAGAATTTCTTTTATATATTTGTTTATAGGTCTTTTATATTTGTTGAATCTAAACTTTTTTTGGACATAAAAGTAAGCTGTTGCTATGGTCTTATTTTTAAATTGTAGTCTAATTAATTAATAATTAAGAGTTACTCCGTGTTTAATCCAAAAAGTGGTGGATTATATGTTTTAATTAAATCAAATCAATTAAAACTTTAATTTATAATGATGATTACATCTACAAAAATTATACCTTTTTTATAAAAAAAAAAACTGAATTATTGTTTTTAATATACCACATATCCGAATATCATATCAAAGAACACTGACAGTTAACTTTATTCGAACCCGATTTACTTCCTATAAATGTATGTAGGGTTTTCCAATCGTGTTTTCAAGCTAGGTAGTATGTTTCCATTCAAATACCACCAACCAAAGCTAATGTTTCAAGTTTTACATTTCAGAACACCGAATCACACCGATAAAATGAGTGGCAACGTAAATGTTAGGAACAATAGATTGCTACTTTATAACTAAGGTTAAAAAAGGCTTTTTAAGTTTTATTAACTGAGTTGATGTTTTTGGGCAGAAGAAGAGTTAGATGTTAGGTTAGTTGGTCGGTTACCAAATCTGAAATCTTAATTTCGCGCTCTTTAATAAACAATCCTACGTGCCTTTCTTTACACGTGTCCAACCCTATTTTTCCGTTACGAGTACAACGTCTCTCCATTTTCTCCCCTCTTTTCCATTCTCTTCTCAGTAAACATTTTAAAGAACCCCCAAAAAAACCTCTATGAAATCCAAACAAAAAGAAAACAAATTCGGATTCTTTCTCCATTGCCGTCTGCCTCTTTCCTCTCAGAATATTCTCCAGCTACTTCTCTCCTTCTTAATCGTCTAGGGTTTCCCTGAAGTCTTTTTCTTCTTTTCCTCTATCACCAGATGGCGGAGTTACCAGAGACGTCTCGTCGGAGTTCTAACGTCAGTTCCGGCGATATTTCAATTGAGATTTCCGGCGACGACTCCAATGCCACTAATTCTTCAGGTTTTTCTATTTCTACTCTTCTTTTCTTTTTCCCGCTTTCTTTTTACGTTTCTTGGCCGTGTTCAATTAATTTGATTATTATGTGTTTCGTAATGAGAGGCTCTTTTTTTCTGTTGGTCGGGGAAATTTCTGAGATATTATTTTTAGTTGTTTGCTTTATTCTATTCCTTATTCCTTTTTCACTCTGAATTTATCATTTTTACCTTTCAGGCGTTTCTTTTTTGAACTTGTAAGTTAAAAGTTGGTATCCTTTATCATTGTATTGTTAACTTTTTTGGTATTTAGGTTGTTCAACTGATGTGCCTGTTGATTTTGACATCGAAATTGTTGGCGAAGATGATAATAGTTCTGAAGCTTCAGGTTTGATGATTATTCAATTATCACAAAGTATAATCCATATGTATTCATATTTTTAGATATTGCGTGTAATATTTAAGGAAGGAAATTCTCTTATTTTAATCTTTTTTATTTGCAATTTGAAATAGAATTTAACTTCTTAGGGTGCATGTACATTCAAATAAGCTCTTTCATAGGACAAAACCACTAAACTAGCATTTAAGTGGACAAAATCCAACTTAAAGTTGGACCAAACCCAATGATCTGAAGCTTTTCAGGATTTTTCTTAACCATTGAGATAAAGCTGCTTTATGGTTCCAAGGTTGGGGTATAAGTTGTGATTCTAGTATTTCTCTTGTTAAAACCTTCATTTGAAACTGGTTTTGCCTCTGCATATTTGGCAATGTTGTATAAATGTAAAAAAAAAAAAGGTTTCAAGCATATCTTGCTTTGCTAACAAGTTATGTAACTCCTTCCTTTGATGTGAGCCCAAGATGAAGCTGCCCCTCAAACTGTTCATTTTTTAAATCCCACCATTGTTACTTTAGGATGTCTAACAGAATTATAAATTCCTTTAGTGTATTTTGCTGAATCTATTATCCTCTGGAGGTATCTGTCATGTGGTCTGCTTCTCACTATGAATGAAGTCAAATTAGAAAAAAGTGTGTAGCTATAGGCCTAAGTGCCTAATTGGCTTTTTCAGCTACAAGCTTTATGTAGTTGGTTCTAATTGGTAATAGAATTTTGGGTTTAGGGATGAGTAAGATGGAAATTTTTATGAGTTTATTGGGGGAATATAGGATCATTTAGCTGCTCAGATTGCCATAAATACTGTACTCCATTACGAGCAAGTAAACATTATACGAACTCCAACAAGAGGCTTAAAACAAGTGTGCATCCATAAATGAAATAAAAACCTGACCCTCTAAAGCTGCAATCTCTACCAAATAAGATCCTAATCCAGTCTGACATCAAGTAAATGCCATAATTCTACACATGCTTGAGAGTTAATATCGAGTACTCTTATGTTCTTGTGTGCGTATCATGTTCATATAGGTACAATCTGATGACAGTAATTATGACTATCAGACACTTAATGCTACCAGTTCAGTATGTGATCAAAAGAAAGTTACAATAGATGCCAACATTTGTTATATTATTCCTAAACTTTGATGGCCACTTATATTTGTGGATGGAACTGCATTCTAGGATTTTCCTCCTCTCCTCTATTCTTTCTGATCAATTTTCCATCATATTAATTTTCTTTATAATGAATTTAATATGATGATTTTTGCTCTAAAATCTGCTAGTTGTAATGAATGTAATTAGGCATACTATAGATATTGCACTAAAATCTTCTTTACCCAGGGGTTACTGACAGGAGTTCGGCTGGTCAAAATATGCATAGCGAAGCATCTACTTCTGCAATAGATTCAGGTTCTAAGCTACCAAAATCTCGGGGACGGAGGCATGGTAGCAAATTGGCTTTATATGCAGCCAGATTTTTGGATGAAAAAGTTCCTTTCAGAAAGAAGGTATAGCATTTAACATCTGGTATATATTTCATTTCTTTGTTTGTTTTATTATTTCTCGCGTGAAGTTCATGGGATGTTGGACCAATTTCCCTAATATACTAATTTTAAGTCCTCGGATATGATTTTATTACTGCTAAAAGCAAATATTAACTTTGTCAAGTGACTTCTTGGTTGTTACGTGCATCAATGTGTTTTAATTCATACATATGGATGCTGGGAGTATGATCATTTTAAGCTCCATTTTGCCCCTACTTAAATATTAGATTGGCCATTGTTATGCAGGAATTAAATAAGAATATAATGGTTGATGACAAACAATTTCCCTAATATACTAATTTTAAGTCCTCGGATATGATTTTATTACTGCTAAAAGCAAATATTAACTTTGTCAAGTGACTTCTTGGTTGTTACGTGCATCAATGTGTTTTAATTCATACATATGGATGCTGGGAGTATGATCATTTTAAGCTCCATTTTGCCCCTACATAAATATTAGATTGGCCATTGTTATGCAGGAATTAAATAAGAATATAATGGTTGATGACAAACAAGATGGTAGATTTCTTGTCTTGATTGAACTGCAAGCTTTCATTTTTGTTTTTCGATACGTATTTTCTGTCTTGCTATAGTCTAATTGATTGTACATTGGTTATATCCCTAATCAGAATCTCTACTTTGGAATGCTTTCAGCATCATATTAATCTTTTTTGTTAATTTTTGTTTGCTGGGGTTCTACCACGTTTGCTCTTATGAATGGAAATTTATTCTAGTCTTCTGAAATCTATGCAGATCAAATTCTTAAACCAAGTCGCTAATGTGAAACATGATGGAACCGTACAATTTGATGTTCCGATAGATATGAAACCTCATGCCCTTGATTTTGGAAGTCCTGTTGTTTCTGATGAAGTTCCAGAGAAAGAGCATATTGACTCAGCAGATGTTCCAGAATTACCTCCTCCACTGCAAATTGTTATGCTTATTGTAGGAACACGGGGAGATGTACAACCATTTGTTGCTATTGGAAAACGTTTACAGGTTATATTCGTATTCTCATCTTAATTAATCTTGCAATAGCCTTTTAGTATGCATACCGTCTACTGGTTGTGATTTCTTAAAGCCTGGACTTGGGTTGTCTTCTTTGAGTTATCATGGTCATGTTTGGTTGCACGAAACTGTATCACCCGCTCTTTATCTTCATGCAGATTAGAGGCTGAAATTTAAAAGTACAGCACTTTTACTTCTCATACATCCCATTCATAACCTTAGTGGCCTTGGTATATCTATGTTTAATGATTCCATTTTTGGTATAACTAGTTCTAGCCATCCTTTAGTATGTACATACATGTTTTAATTAGTTAATTATTTTCTTATATATTTAGTATTGGGCTTCTCTTCATTACTTTATTGTTCATTATTTTCCAATATATCCATCTTCACCATTCCTAGCACATGATCGACATTTGACTTGTGGAATCCATATCTAAGAAAGTAAAAATGGGAGGAATGAGTTGTGGAATCCATACATTCAATGACGAATATCCTTAGCCAATTGAATGTGGCATTTTGCATTTGGCTTTATCCACCCTTTTCTTTTAAATGACTCTCAGGTCTTCATCTTTTGATGTTTTCCGTTTTAGTTTAGTTTTATTTATTTTTATTCCTAACTTCCAATCATCTATTTTTGGTCCCATCAACTGTACTTTACACAAATTTTCAATTCTTTTTCTTAGTCATCTATTTACATTAAGTAAAAAGTTCTTAAGTCTAATGTCCTAGATTTTTGGTCAAGGACTGAAGCATGACAAATTCAATAAATTTAAATCCTATGGATGTAATAAGTTAAAGACTGACTTTCAAGCAGTTGTAGACTTAACTCCTTGATATTACATTTTTCAAGCAGTTGCAGGCTTAACTCTTTGACATTATATATAGACTTGGTAAATGAACTGAGCTTGAGGACATAAGCATGGATTGAAATGAGAAGATTGTTGGTTAAATTCTGAGATGGAGCCAATTTCCATTCAGGGTTTAGTTTATAAGAAGAATTCAGAGGAATGGCTGTTATTTTGGCTTGGAATATTAAGGTAGACAGTAGCAATGTTATAATAGAAAATGCTCAAAAGGTTTTAACCAAGAGAGCATGGGTCTAAAAACTGTAATAATAGTCTGGCACGAAGATGGAAAATATTACAAAACTAGCTACAGGAAAAAAGGTGCTCAATAATGCCTTCAATTTCCTCTTCGTTGTTGCTTTGTTTCTCTTGGACATCCGAGTGAACACAACGAAGACCTGAATGGCTAAAGATGTTATAAAGTGATAATTTTTTTTCCCTTTTTCCATGGTTTCATCCAGGATAGAAGGGGCCAATGTTGGTACCTGGAGAATATGCCATATACAGTAATTGGCTACTTGTTTGATGTCAGTTTCTTCATTTTTTTATCATGTAAAAGTATGATGGTTGCCTGTTGGTTGAATGATGTTTACTGTGTATCATACCCTTTTTGCTAGTTTTTATTTCACCCATATTTTCAAAATTTGAGTTGACGGAGGTAAAATTTTGCTTGCAGGCAGATGGCCATAGGGTTAGATTGGCTACTCACTCAAATTTTAAAGATTTCGTCTTGAATGCTGGGTTAGAGTTCTTTCCTTTAGGGGGAGATCCTAAAGTTCTTGCTGGCTGTAAGTGTCTATATCTTATCTTGATAACTTTCCTATTGGTTCTGCGTGTTAAGATCTTTTATCTCATTTTATCTTGTGTAACTGCTCTTCATATATATGAAGACAAGGGGAAGGAGGTAGAGTAGGACGAGAGGGTGGGGGGGTTGAGTTCAAGTCCCTTTTTGTCTTTGTTTTGGTTATATGTAGAAACATGCTTTTTCAGAAAATGTACCAGTAGGAAAAGAATCCTAATAAACTTCCGAGGGGACTCTTAAAGATTCTATAAACAATTGAAAGCTCTTTGTGAGAGAAAAAAGGAAACTTGGAAGGCCTCATTTCATTCTTTTTATGTGTTTTTTTAATGTTTACATTGAGGATATGCCTGGTTTGTTTGTCTTTTGTCCATCTTATGTGGTCTTGCGTGAAGGTGTCATGCAGGCCATATATTTGGCGGACTTAGACATAGTTTTCTTTCGTTCATCTAGGTGTTAGAATTCAAATCTAATTTATACTTATCACTGCGTGTTTGGCAGATATGGTGAAGAATAAAGGCTTCTTGCCTTCAGTTCCTTCAGAAATTCCTGTTCAGAGGCAACAAATAAAGGAAATAATATTCTCTCTACTTCCTGCATGTGTGGCCGATGATCCTGATACTAATGTCAAATTTGATGTGGATGCAATAATTGCCAATCCCCCAGCATATGGTTAGGTCCATATTACCTCTTGTTTTTTAATCCATTATTATTATTAAGCAGTATGTTTTTGTTCAATGACAATTGAGCATTTTAATATGAAGAGTGCTTCCAATGCTTTGACCATCTTATGTGATTAACATTACTGCAATATTTATCTAATATAACATTAGCTGTCCACAATATTCAATGTTCTGTAATCTACTCATGCTGGTATACTTGATAAATAGAACTTATGGACTGCTATTAGTTCTCTCTCTCTCTCTCTCTCTCTCACATGCGCCTAACACAGAGAGGTACTTGTTCAGGACATACTCATGTTTCAGAAGCGCTAAAAGTACCTCTTCACATATTCTTCACGATGCCATGGACGTAAGTTTTCGTTGTTTGCTATTCTTCGATGTTAAAAAGTCTTTGTACGTTATCCAGTTTTGACTGTATATGCACCGTTGATTCTGACATCATTCATTTTGTACTAAGACAATCAACTTTATGTTTTTGTTTGTGACTATCCAATCTGATATAATGTATTCATATATGTATTGTGTATGCGTGTGTTTGTGTGTATTAAGTCTCATTAGACTGAAATGATTACATTTGTTACCTTTCCATCAGGCCAACTAGTGAATTTCCCCATCCTTTATCCCGTGTCAAACAACAAGTTGGTTACAGGGTGAGCTGCTTTTCCCTTCTTTTGTCTGGGTTTCATTTATGGTTATTTAGATAAACTCATTTATTGTTAATCTCTGCTGCAGCTTTCGTATCATATTGTTGATGCCCTAATATGGCTGGGAATACGGGACATGATAAATGAGTTCAGGAAGAAAAAGCTGAAGCTGAGACCTGTCACGTATTTGAGAGGAAATTATAGCACTCCTCCAGATGTGCCTTATGGGTATATATGGAGCCCTCACCTTGTTCCCAAACCAAAAGGTCCTTTGATCTATATCGCGTCCCTTAGGATGATAAATTTGATTGTCTTGATGCTACTGCTCAACATTTTTTTTTTCATTCTGACCTGTACTTGTTAGATTGATGATAAAGTGATATGATGCCAATGGATTAATTTGAATTTCTTGTTCCCCAATTTTAAGGAATCCTTTCGCAGAGTTGAATATGCATTTGTGCAATAAGTAGTTTTCTTGTGTCTTACTTTTTCTTAGATTTTTCAACTATTCCTTACAAATACACCCCCTCCCCCCTTCTCTTTTAATTTTAATTTTAATTTTAATTTATTTTATTTTTTATTGTTGACATACATATTTGTGTGTAGCAAATGTTTGGGGGGAAAAATATTTTAGTCCCATTCTTGGTAGATTTATTATCTAGATTATGTTGGCTTTGTTTAGCTTACTATCCTCTTATTTTTCTAACATAGCCATCTTAGGTGTTTTAAACTCAGACTTCAGTTCAAGATCTTTTGTTTCATTCCTTGTTAGTGGCTCTTATATTCTTTCATAGACATCTTTGGTATAACTGGTATAATTTGGCTGTTATCTACTGAAAATCGTGCCATGGTATATTTCTCTTCTATCTGTCATAGAAATCGTTGTTATAACTGGTATAATTGTTGTTTCCTCATGGAGCTTAATCTAGTAATGTTATAATTATTATTTCCCCGTAATAGTGCTAACTAATTGGATTGCTTATTACCATTGTTTGAAAGATATAAAGTAGTCAATGGCAGTATTAAGGCTTGTTCGCATAGTTGATTCTTGTTACTTTCTAGTTTACATTTTGTAAGATTTCCTTTTCCTTTCTCTTTGTCTGAAACATATCCAAAAAAATTTGTTGTACATGCTGCTGTTGGCATTGCCATTTGAAGGATGTACTTTCTGACATGTTGTAGTTTTTCCTCCTGCAGATTGGGGACCAAAGATTGATGTAGTTGGCTTTTGTTTCCTTGACCTAGCATCTAGTTATGAACCCCCAGAATCACTTGTGAAATGGCTAGAAGGTGGTCAAAAGCCTATCTATATTGGTTTCGGTAGCCTTGTGAGTTTTGTTCTTAAAGTCTTCCCAGTTTTTGAATTGTTATTATAATGAAAGATTGTAATGCTTTTATTCTTCTAGCATAGTTTTGACACTCTTTTTATTAAACTGTCTCCAAAAGTAGTTTTTGTGAATAATTGTTCTTTTCTCTATTTTATTACCGTATGATTTAGTTGATTACCTCAAAATTTTTACTTTACTCTCTTGAGGTAACTGACTGAATTTAACCCTCGTTATGTTGCTTAAGTGTGAAAAGAGAAAATTGAATTTATTATTTGACTTCATTAGACCACTCATTCTGCATTTTTGTCGTGTTCCATTAATCTTGAATTAGCTGCACTAAGTGTTTTCAACGTTTAACAGCCTGTTCAGGAACCAGAAAGGTTGACACAAATAATAGTGCAAGCTCTAGAAAAAACTGGACAAAGAGGCATCATTAACAAAGGCTGGGGTGGTCTTGGCAACTGTAACTTGTTCTCTTCTCATATTTCATTTTTTTATTCAGATTTATTTATTTATTTTTTAATTTATACATGGGAGTAAATAGTACTAAATTATCTTTTGTCCAGTGGCAGAGCCAAAGGACTTTGTGTACTTACTGGACAATTGCCCCCATGACTGGCTTTTCTTACAATGCAAGGCTGTGGTAAGTTTTAAAATGTAAAACTTATAGCTTCCAATGCAGTTGACTTTATTTGCCGTTTATAGTTATAGGTGATATGATTGTTATGCAAGTTTCCAGAGATTTTGTTCAATGTGTTCGTGAATTGTTTTGGTACATACATTTTATCAGTGTCGTGTGTTGTATGTCTCAAAAAAATAGTCCATTTAGAACCTGCAAACAAGTGGATTAGGTAAGCTTCTTAAGCTAGGAGTGTTTGTTTTATTAATTTGTTTTCTTATTGCTTTTGCTTGACGTTGTTGTTGTCTTCAATTCCTTTTATTCAATTTTCATGTCAACGATATGCCATCTGTAGTTGACATTTGAAGCCTATTATAAGGAGAAATGCCATCATCAAAGTATTTAATTTTTGTTATAAATGCCTAACTACTTTTTGAATGCATCATTATTATGCCTTTTGATGTGTGCTGAAGTTTAATTATTGAATGGTTAGTCATTTTTAAACAAAAACATAGTTTGAAGGCCCAAAGTGAAATAAAACCTAAAACCAGTATCCAAGGAGATTTACCTTCAACATTTGCAGAAAGGATGTTAAGGATTTCTTTATATTGAAAGGATTAGTTTTGGAATCAACTATTGGTACTTCCAATTTCAGTATCATGTTTTTTAATCTAAAAAATTTGAGGGGGTTTTCAGTGGAATATAAGGAAACTGGTTTCTAATGTGAAATGTGTCTCTTTTCTTTAGTACTTTGGGTGTTGAATTGTGCCCCTTCTCGCGGTCCCTAAATGGAATGGTTGGTGACTTTACCTCAAATATACTTTTTCTGGTTGCTAAGTTCCAGATGAGACCTGCTGAGAAGTTATTTCCCCAAATTTGTCTATGTTTGGTTCGTGGTATCTTAAATATCACATGGTAATGTCATTCACACCTCTTTCCTAGGAATGTTGTTTTAGTGGGAAAGTGTAATTTTTGGTTTTTGTGGGAATCAGATTACCATGTTTGGTTAACGTGGGAAAGTTATTAAATTTTGAGGGTATAAGAGAAAGTCAAGGGAAATATAACACTTTCCTGAAAAAGTTAACTTTCCCACCCTTTTAGGTGGTAATGACATTCCCACCTAAAATCAGATTCCTTCAACCAAACATGGTAAAGTTACTTTCCCTATCTAACTTACCACACTTTCCCACTATTTTCCACTAACCAAACACCGAGCTATCTTTTTCCACTCAAAAATCAATTTTATTATTCGTTTCCTCTACTCTCCTCAATTACCATTACACTTTTGTATCTCCTTATTTCTTTTTCATCTTTTGTTTCTGCATTTTTTGGCCTGGCCAAATATTTTTTTACCTCTGCATATTTCACTTCATTAAAAATTTGTCCTTACTATAATTTCTTAAATGTTTTATCACTTATTTTAACTAATGGCAATTGCTTGAACTTATCTTTATCCACCCAAGTTGTTGGTCTGCTATAGGTGAGTGTTATGCAAAATTGAGTTGATGCAATGCTTCATAGGTGAGTCAGTTATCTCCTTGTTACATTCTGTTGAATGCTTGAACTAGTCTAGTTGAGGGCTTGGACAGTAGATTCCTGTTTTGACTTTATGGATTTTTCTTTTTTTTACTTTGTTTTTGGTTGATTTGGTCATTATATTGAATGCAGATGTTATGTAATACTTGCTTTCTTCTATAGCATATAAAATGCTGCTACATTATTCTAGCCTATTAATTGTTATATCGGAAGAATGTTTAAGAGAGGCTGAAGTGATCAAATATATATTTAGAAGATTTAGAAAATAATTTTTTATGGATCTTCTCCGTGGTGACATTGTGGGGTTTAGTGGGGGATAGTTCAGTAGAAAGGAGTTTAGCTTTGGTCTTGCTTTTCTGGAGGAGAGGCATTGCTAGGAATTAGGCTATATTCTATTCGAAATCTAACTTATCATTGCATGTTTTCCCCAGGTTCATCATGGTGGAGCTGGAACAACTGCAGCTGGTCTGAAAGCTGCGGTAACCTGCTGTCTCCAGGATTATAATTGTTCGATCAATTTTCCAACCATCTAAAGTCATTTTTATTCTTTTATACAGTGTCCAACAACTATTGTACCTTTCTTTGGAGATCAGCCTTTCTGGGGGGAGAGAGTGCATGCCAGAGGAGTAGGTCCTGCACCGATCCCTGTTGAGGAGTTCTCACTTGAGAAGCTGGTTGCTGCAATTAACTTTATGCTGGATCCTGAGGTAACACAGATTTCCTAATAGGAGAAACTTTGAAAGCCAGTTCTGTGCTAGGTCGTATTATAACAACTTACCATGATATTAATAAATTCTGATTTATGGCAGTAGCTTTATGTCTAAATTTCTTAACTATTTAGTCAGTAATTATCTGCGAAAGAATAGCAGCCATGTGGTGAGAATAAAACATTTAGAATGACACAAGTCAAGAATGATTTTATTACAACATATCGTCATGCTTTATTTTATTCTCCCTTGATCCACAGGCTTAACTTTAGCTTTAATGGCATTTTGATCTATTTTTGTGATGAAATTATCAAAAAAGAAAATAATAATGATTGCAAAATGGAGTTTTGATGCTATGGTTCAAATGCAAAATTGCAGAAGCCTTTTTACTCTAAGTTGAAAGGAGTGACAAAAAACCATCATTTAACAAGCTGAAGATGTTAAAACAGAAGTTGGTATATAATGCAGGTGAAAACGTGTGCCGTCGAGTTAGCAAAGGCCATGGAAGGTGAGGATGGAGTTGCAGGAGCAGTGAACGCCTTCTATAAACATTTTCCAGGCAAAAAGCCGAAGGAAGAACCTAAGCCGGTCCCAGCTCATCATTCAGGAATATTTTCTATAAGACAGTGCTTTGGTCATGGTCTCGTATAATTTTTGAGCTTCATCTTTGTTGTAACTTGAGCTTTGTTGTAATTTACTGGAGCTATACTATTACTAATCATAGTTATCTCCTTGGGTCTGGCCAAGTAGGAGAGAAATGAAAAGGTAAGAGAATAAAGATTTGATTGGTTCGTCTAGGATTTGCTTTCTCGGTGTGAATTCCCGTGTTCCTCTCAATGAGGAGATTTTCAGGAAAGAGATTCCTAGTTTCTTAAGCAAGGTAAATAATTATTTCCTGAGTTTTAGAAGAAATCAAAGAAGTTGCTCAAAGTCCAACGTATTTTTCTTATTCAGGTCTTTCAGACTTTTGAGTATGCATCCATTTTGATGTTGTTTTTTTTTTTTTTTTTTTTTCCTTAAACCAAATTATCATTCCTTATTTTCACCAATGAATTTCCTATATATAAGAGACTTTGAAATTCATTCTGCTCTAGGTCATATTATTACAGCTTACGGTTATATTAGTCGGTTCAGATTTGTGGAAGTAGCTTAAGTTTCAACTTTAATAACACTTTAGTCGAAAGAATGATACTTTCAAAATAACATCAGTCATGTGGTAAGCTTTCTAATATATTTGCTTAATTTGTGGTTGATGCGGATGGTTTGGTTGCTTCATTAGGATTTAGGAACTAAGATGGCTTGGTTTAATTAACTTTTTTTTTTGGCACAAGGATTAATTAACTGATTGGGCACTCTCTACTTCTAAAAAGAATATGTAATAGGATGAATCAACTAATTATCCCAATAAAAGAAAACCAACAACACGGAGCAAAGCAAATCTCTCTTTAGAAGATTGGAAAAAAAAGACATATATATATATACTAGTATTTTGCCTTTGAAAATTTAATTAAAATTAATTTTAAGTTACATACGGATATATTAATTCAATCGTATTAATTCAATGGTTTTTTTTAAAGACTAAGCAAAGTTTTAAACATTCATCGGTAGAACATTGAAGAAATTGAAAATTAGAAGGCTTAATAGAGAAAATGGCCCCCGAACAATCACAAAAAGGACAAAATGACCTCTGAGCTTTCATTTGGAACAATTAAGCCCTCTCAATTTTGGAACAATTTAGCCCCTTCAAAGAACATTTTGTCCTACTTTGTCAAAATTTGAGGGTTATTTTATCCTTCTATGTCAAATTCGAGGGCTATTTTGTCTATCAATTTGGAGTCATTTACTCAGGGTTTTTGAAACCGGACCGTCAATGGAACCGGTGATGGTTCCGGTCGGTGGTTTGATCGGTCCAACCGGTTCAGCCACAGATCCGGTCTGATAAGACCATTTTATGAAAATTGTTGGCATTTTACCTTTTAAATATTATGTAAGGTATATACATGTCACATAAAAGCATTTGGTACAGTGGCTTAAGTGTGATTTTTTGTTACCCACAAGGTTGTGGGTTCAAAACTCACCACCTTCAAAACTTTTTCCAAAATTTTTCAACTATCAAACCGATTCTATCCAACTGCCGGTCCAACCGGTTTTTACCCGATTGTTAACCATGTTGACTAACCGCGGTTCCCACACCTTTAAGGACCGAACATGCCATCGGTTCCCGGTTAAACCGGTCCGATCCGGTTTTGAAAACAATGCATTTACTTCTTTTATTTCATATGACCAAAGTCCATTCAATGAGGGGCTAAATTGTCCCAAAATTGATAATTTGAGGGCTTAATTGTCCCAATCGAAAGTTCATTGGCAATTTTGTCCTTTTGATGATATTTCGAGGGTCATTATGTTTATTATGCTGAAATAAAAAATAAAATTAATAAAAAAATATTATAAAAAAATTAATCGATTAATTATTCAATTACCTTAACAGCAAGTAAAAGTGTTGTTGTCAAAAAAAAAAAAACAGCAAGTAAAAGTGATCAATTCGTTCATGTGGTGACTTGTGGTCTAGAATTTGTGTAAATTGTAGATTGTACATTTAGGGATTAGGGCGGCATAAAAAGATTCATGGATTTAGGCATCACTAAATTGAATATATTTTATGAGTAGAGATACGTATATGTTTTTAATTTTTAATATAAAATTGATAATTTTTTAAAGGTGTATATGTAATTTTTGACAAATTGTTACAGCTTAACACATAGAATTATATGCTTCCTGCTTTCTCAATCATGGTTCCTTTCTTTTCTAAACAGATTATTTATAAGATCTTATGTATTAAGAGGTGAGATCTATTGACTCGTAAAGTAAAGGGAAGAAAGGTCTTGCAGAGGAAACGATGAATAAGTCCCGAATTCCTTACCAATTGACCGCTAAAGAGGAAACGTTTATTTAAAAAGACATAGTCTCTTATCGCTTTGAACATTCTCTTAGTTTTTAATGTGTTTTACACATATATTAAAAAATTTGGTTGAAATTAATTACAATTAAGTTATATATTGTGTAATTTATAATTATTCTTACTTTTGAAAATACTAAATATGACTAATTTTTGGTTAGGCATTAAAATGAATAAAGTTTGATACCTAATTTATTTCTTAGTCTTTATTTGTTTTTTAAAAAGTTTGAATTTAGAACTTATAAGTGATTGCTCATAGCCAAAAAAGGATTTATAGGTAATTAATTAAATTTTATAATCAATTTTAATTATTAATCTTTATCAACAAATTCATTAACCCTTTCATTATAATTAATTTTTTTAAACGTTAGTAATCTTGGTAACAATTTCTTTAATAAATAATGAAGGTTATCAAATTACAAAACCTTATTATAAAAAAGTTATACATTTACCAACAAATTAGTAAGCATTCTTTATAAGTAACTTTGTTAACCATTTCATTAATAATGTAAGTTATCAAATTTATTATACCAAGTACTGTAAAAGCTAAATAAGTTATTAATATGTTATATGTGCACCAAACAATCCAATAACCTTTCATTGTAAGTTGTTGTAGTAATCATTAGATAACGACTTGATAGCAGGGTGGCATATGTCATTTTTTTGTAACGTTAGAAAAAAAATTTATAAGAGAAGTCCCTTTTTTGTGCAAGTTCAGAGGGGAATTTGGGCATTAAGCCTTTCATCAATAATGGTTATCAAAAGTACCATGTGTGTACTAACAAATTCAGAAATCATTCCTTATAATAAATATTGATAACTATTTCATGAATAATTGAGATGATATCAAATATAAAATTCCAAGTTAAATATATATATATATATTATATACTTATTTATATATAAGTTATTGAAATTTATATCAACAAATTCAATAACCTATACTTGGTACTGAAATTATTGATTAAGAAATTTTTTTTTTACCATTTAATCAATAATGAAAGTTAGGAAATTTACAATACTTGGTACTGAAAAAGCTATGAAGAATATCAAAAAACTATATATTTCTTAGAAAAATTAGCAACCATTTTTTATAAATAATTTAGGTAACCATTTCATCAACAATAGATGTTAGCAAATTTATGATACCAATTACGAAAAAAAGGTTTTCTATGTAATTAAAAAAAATATATTTCAATTACCATTTTGTTTTAAATGATTTCTGTAACCATATTATAAATAATAGATATAATCAAACTTATATTATCAATTACTTAAAATGCTATACAAATAATTTTCCCCTAAACTATCAAAATCGGGACAATTTCTTCCTGATTGTCAAGAATCGCTGATGTGACCCAAAAGTTGTTGACGTGGCATGATGCATCATAATGCCGTTAGCAACAAATTCGAGATATGGTAATTGGCTTAATGATCATTTTCCCTCCTAAACTTTCACAATATGACATTTTTCCCCTTTAACTTTTAATTTGGAACTTTCACCCCTAAACTTTCAAAATCGGGACAATTTCCCCCCCCAGTTGTCTATAATCGGTGATGGCCCAAAAATTGCTGACGTGGCATGGCATGCCATAATGCCGTGTCAACATTTCTTGGGAGAAATTATCCCGATTTTGATAGTTTAAGGGTGAAAGTTTCAAATTAAAAGTGAAAGGGGGAAATTGTCCCTATTTTGATAGATTAAAGACTGAAAGTTCCAAAATAAAAATTCAGGGGGGAAAATGTCCCTTTTGTAAAAGTTTACAGTTAATTACATACATATTGATGATTGATAATGTTGTCTTTTATGATATCTAGCAATAATTACCGCTTCCCTTCTCCTCGCCGCTTTGAGATTTTGGAGGATTCGGATGGTGGCTTGTAATATTCTAAGTAGATAGATAGTACATACATGTATATAGCATATAAAAAGTTTTAGAATAAAATTTGAATTGTAAAACTTTCAACAATATTGTGTTTCCAACAGTTTAATTGAAAATTTGTCCTTTAATTTCTATTTTAGATTTCTTTGGCCGAACTTCAATTTCAGATTATCATTAATTGGTACGTAATTTTTTTTAGTATATACTTATGCTAAAAAATAAAATAAAATTATGGTGGGGAGAAATTCTTTAACAGAATAGAATTCTAAGATAGGAAGGGGTTTGGTTATAATAATTCTTTTATTTTGTAAATAACAATATTAATAAAATACTTTAAATAATTATGGGAATTAAATTATTAATTACAATCATAATAGATTTACAATATCTTTCCATAATTAAAACAAAAAAAGTTTAATGACTAAAAATATACTTATTAAAAAATTAGTATACTATAATACTAAGGGTATTTTAGATGGCAATCTGCAAAATCAAACCGAAAATTAGACAGAAGACACATAAACACCTGAAAAAAAAAAACGAAAAAAGAACAATAACTGACATTATACGGTACAATGCAAGATGACTAACCTAAAGATTTGAAGTTGTGACTACCATGACTTTCTCCCGATCGAAGGCGAAGATTGAAACGGGTACTCAAATTGGGAATCAGTGTGAAAGGGAAAAATAACGAAAGAAACCTAGAAGGGCATGAAGAGATGAACATAGGAAAAAAGGGATCATAAGAGAGCGAGCAAGGAAAATCGCATGAGATGGGGGAGTAGGTGAGAATTGTAGAGATTCAATGCCGGTTAAGGTTAGAAGCTGAATATGGAAAATGGGAGGAAAAACCTATTTTCATTAATTGGTTACAAGGTACTTATACAATACATGAGTTTTGGTATAAGTCAAATACAAAGAGCTATCTAGTATAACAAACTATCTGGTGTAACAAACTTTACAAATCAAATATTGAATTTGAATTTAAGATGAAGGATAAGTTGGTCACTTATCCCTTACAAGAATCATAAAAACAAAATTAAGTAAAACCCTGAAAATCGAGGATCGACCAAGACCAAATGAAGAGGAAATTGGGCTGGGGCAGAGAGCGGAGCACCAATAACCCGATAGGAGGAAATTGGGTCAAATTGATTTCAAATTAAGTTGAATTTGGAAGGAATTGACACTGTTGAATGAACAGTGAATGGGCTGGCAAAGAGTTAGATATAAAAAAACTTTTTTAACCATGTCGAAAAATAAATCTATTTTACCCAACTTTCAAACTCTATTCCACTTTCCCTTCTTCTCTTTCCCCTTCTGTGCTTACGATATTAGAAGAACATCCACAACCGTGAAAATTGTTTGGAAGAATTTCATGACCTCGAATTTCCAACTTCAAACAAACCCTTCCAATAAAAATATATAATTACTTCAATTCTACGCATTACGATCATGGTCATGGTCATGTTAGATGTAAATACTGCAAAATCACTTTTAGATTTGCAATGTGACAGACTGCAAAATCGCTTTCAATCAAATTAAAGATTTGTGAACATATGGGAAAAAAAAAACCTCTCTACCCGGCTACCAAGTGTTCTAATTCCCTAGTAAGGTGGATTAATTAGAAAGGTGGTTGAAGGAATTAAAAGTCTCTTTCATTTAGGCTTAGTTTGGCATTGAGGTTGCAGTTTGAAAAAGTTTGGTTTGGAAAAAGTGCTTTTGAGAAGTGCTTTTTTAAATTGCGGTAGAAAAATATAAATAATGTTTGGTATTGCTGTGATAAAATGGGGTTGAAGGATAAAATGTCTAAAAAGGCTATGCTAGTTAAAAAGGAAAGAGAAAAATAATTAGGGGATTTTAGTTATTTAATGTCCAAAAGCACTTTTGAAACGCAAAAGCACCTAAGGATTAGCTTCTCGGGTTGGCTTGGCTTTTGCGTTCAAAATCAGCTTTTGACACAAACCATGATTTATTTGGTATTGCGTTTGGGTTCAAAAGCAGCTTTTTTATCTTCAAACGCAATGCCAAACCAGGCCTTAATGATGTTGTAGCCGACACAAAGATTAAGTTCAGTTTTCAAAGGTGTAATAATGACGTGATTGTGCATATTATTCATCTGTTTTCTTTATAAAAAAATGCTAAAATTATCTTCAACGCGGAGTCTAAGGGCAGCATAGCAAAGAGACTGTCATCATCCCAAGAACCATCCACAATGAAGTTTCTAACAGTCAGCCCCATAGAATTCTCATCAGCAAGGTTCTGGTCATCTACAATTAGAGGTGAACCAAGCCAATTGTCCCTACAAAAGTCAACCTCTCTTCCATTACCAACCCGCCAAATCAAGCCTTTATCCAATTCCTTTAATGCTTTCAATAAGCAACGCCAAGAGTAGGACCGTTTCCAATGTTTGGCACTTTCCATACTTCGTGGGTTCAACATCAATAAATTCGCTCATGATCAAGTTACAACCTAAGATCTATGATTATATTATGTTAAGTGTTCGTATTTCATTCATTCCATTGGTATGCTCCCAGGTACCTGTGATTGTGATCCGTTTGTCAGAACCAAGGGGCCTTTTTGTGGAAACCTTCACGAACAATCGTCGTTTTTTGATGGTTTTTTTCATTTTTCACAGCAGCTCTTTTCACACCTCCGGATATCTGGTGCCAAATTGTCGCCCGTTTAGATAAAATTTAAAATTAATTTAGAACTAATCTTTGAAGACAGATATTTACCACGATTTATTGATGATAAAGCTTTGACTCTGTCCAAGTTTCAATTATACGCTTTACCTTGTTAAGCTAGGAAAAGTGTACTCATTAAAAAATTATTATACTATGATACTAAGGGTATTTGTGAAATTTCTCAATTAAAATTTTTGAGTTCGTGATTTTATATAGTAGTAAGATAAGATATATATATATATATATATAATGGGTTTATATATAGTTTAGTTATTAGATTGAATGTGAAATTCTTGAAAAACCTTATTACATTGACATAAACCAAGAACTATTATGGAGGAATGTAATACCATATGAATCTTTACCACAAAGATGATTGTAGAAATTAGAATGATACTTTCCAGTTGAGAGAGAGTAGAAGCAAACTTGTTACAGGTTCCCAGATCTTCCTTGTTTGTTCCAACTTCAGTACATGAATATTTTGATCATCCTTTGTAATGAGAACATCTATCAATTTTCCTTGGTTTTCCACTAGTAATGTTTGAACAATTGAATCGATATATCACCGGGGCAACGGAAAAGCCATGTTGTAGATAATCAAATTATGTTCCAAGTGTTTTAGATCAAACAATCCCAACCACTACAAGAATCATGACATTTAGTGACACCATCTTTGCGACACTCAATTATTTTGTCACAAATAATATGGTTTTTGTGACAAGAATTTAGTTCGACACAATTGTTGGAATAAATTGTGACGACTTATGGTTTCGCCACTATTATTATGGTAATTGTGACAAGTAATGGCCAGTCACAATTATGTTGTCACTAATGATATGTTAGTAGTGGCGATAAATACTTTGTCACTATACAATTGTCACTGATAGCTTTTCCAATTTGGCGCCTAAACAGTTTTGGCGGGAATACATGTAATTGTGACTAAAATATCTTTGTCACAATTATTTTCAATTATTGTGACAAAAAAGTTGCTTGTCACTTTAACACTTATTAGTTGTGATGAACATTGTCGTCACTATAAAATTCAACAAGATAATGTCGACCACAAGTCGTCACAATAAGAAATTTACACTATGGTCACAATTGTTCAAATTAATTGTGATAAAAAAATTTGGTCACAAAAATTATTTACTAAATATGACAAACCATGTCGTCACTATAAATCCAATGTATTTATGTCGACGACATTCGTCACAATTACGACTTTCCACTGTGGTCACTACTGTTTAAAATATTATTATGGCAAAAAAAAAACATGTAATATTTGTGACAAAACGTGTTGTCATTATAAATTCAACTAGTTTATGCTGACAACATAGAAACATGTACTAATTTAGCTTTTTATTTTTTCCTGAAAGTTGTAGATGATGGAATAACATTTTAATAGACACTTAAATTCCTTAAATTGGACTTTGTGAACAAAAATTATATATAATATTAAATAGATAGTCCACCAAAGTCACTAATTTTTCGAAAATATTTTTTTATACTTGAAGCATTAAATTTAACTTTTGACTCATTCATGAAAGTTGTAGATCATGAAACAACTTTTTAACAGACACTTGAATCACCTCGATCGGATATATAGAAAAAAATTTATGTGATATTAAGTAGGCCGTCCATTCTTGCTAACTAAAAAAACTAATATTTCAGAAGCATTTTGGATACTTTAAACGTCAAATTTAGCTTTCGAGTTCTACATGAAAGTTGTAGATCATGAAACAAACTTTTAATAGACACTTAAATCATCTCAATCGGACATCTAGAACAAAACTTATGTAACATTAAGTAGACAGTCAACTCTCGCTAACCGACACAACTAATTTTTCAAAAGCATTTTAGATACTTGAAACATCAAATTTAACTTTCAAGTCCTTCATGAAAGTTGTATATCATGAATTAATGTTTTAACAGACACTTGAATCACTGCAATCAAACTGACATCTAGAGCAAAAATTATGTAACATTAAAATAAAAATTAGTACGTCGAGTTAATCTTAAAATTAATAATTAATCATTTGATTCGGTACTAACCTCTAATATCCGATAACCACATTGAATCTCGATTAGTTCAAAATCACGTCAAACTCAAAATGAGAAATCTCTCTCAACACTTGTTTTTCTCTATCCACATGACTCATTAATCATTTGATTTATTAACTTTATTTGGGTATATAATGCAAGGATAACTCTAATTAAGAATAAGCCTAATTAAAGAATTAAGGAATTAAACATATACGTATAGATGCAACTAAGCCAGTTACAAAATTAACCATCTTGGTATAACATTTTTGTATATTTAACAACGAAATATTCATCATATAGATCAATTAAACATAAAAATATCTTAAGGAATTAAGGTAGTCATTTAATTTTTTCATTACTTTTACAGTTTTACTTATATAAATATGGGTAATACGATTTGATTTATTGATTTCATTAATTATGTAAAAGAAAATTACTTAAAAGTACTGTATATATAATATATGTAAAAGAAAATTACTTAAAAGTACTGTATATATATAATAATAATATAAGTTCTTGAGTATTCTTAATAATATATTATTTTTATATAATTGATTATTACGAATATAGTAATAAATATTAAGAAAACTTTCAACCATAAAAAAATATTAAGAGAATCTGTCTAAGGTAAAAAAAAATTATATTCTTTTAATTTAGTTGCCCCCACCTACAAAGGTGAATTACTTTCTTTAAAAAAAAAAGGAAAGAAAAAAGACTTAAAATTTTGGTGTACCAAAATTATCCCGCCTAATAACTTTAGGGGTAACTCAAAAATTTTAGTTTCAATCAAATAACTCCTAGACCCTAGTATATATACATACCGTGAAGCCCTAGCCCCCATTTGGAAGAAAAAAAAAAAAAACTTCACAAGCCGTCAAGCACTAGCCCCCATTTGCTCAAGCTTCACAAGCCCCATTCTGAATCCAAAGTTTTGTCCCTTTACTACTTTTCTTCAGCCTTTTATTTAAAGGTAAATATATATTCCTTAAATTTTTTTTTTATAGATTTCAATATTTTATCTTGAGAATTGGGTACTTTGACGGCTTGATAATGGGTATATCGTTTTGTTTGTGTATTTTAGAGTAAGGGAATTCATGCATTCTGTTGGTTGGGTATTTTACTTTTCTTCTAACCGTTCATCTTTTTTTTTTTTTTTTTTTTTTCTCTTTTTAAACTATAGATCTGCTCCAGGCAAGTTTTGATTGTTCTTGGACGTGGGTTCTTGTTCATCATGCTGAAGATTGAATCTCAACGTTGTTCATCACGTAGATAGAAGAACCGCTTACGTGTAGATCTGTCATTCTCCAAATTAAAATAAATTGTCTTGACTATTTTAGATGTACTTAAGCCTGTATCATGGTTTGTTTTACTGATGAAATTTATATTTTACTGTAAATTGTTTGTAATCATTTTTTTTTATTTTGGACGGAGGGGAGTAGGGGTTATATTGTAATATAATAATAAATTTCTTTCATTTATAAAAACTTATAAAGTCACTACATTTTGTGTCACCATTAATTTCATTTTAAATTAGCTAATCCAACATAATTGTATGAAAAAAGTTGTCACCACTAATATTGACATTAGTGACAGCATATCTTGCCACTATTTCACAAAAAAAACTAGTGACAATATGATCTCACAAATGCATATATCAATGACCATCCCCTTCGTCACTATTATCATTAATTATAGTGTCAATAATGTCGTCACAATAGATTAAGTATAATGGCGACTTGTTTTGTCGACTTGTTTTGTCATTATTAGTATTTTTGTGTCGATATAATTATCATTATTAGATAAAATAATTGTGTCGATAATGTGGTCACAACAAATAAAAGTTTAATGAGGAATTATATGGTCACTATTTTTTTTTTGTCAAAATTTTTGTCATAAAAGAATCAAGTTATTATGGCGACATATTCTTGTCATAATTGTTAGACATTTCAGTGTCAACAATTTTGTCACAAATACATAGTGTACTTGTGACGAATTTGTTGTTGTCATAATTATATTAGTGATGGAGTTTTTAGTGACGGGAAGTGACGACTCAAAATTTTTGTCACTGTTAGTTATAGTGACTTAATTTTGTACTTTTAGTGACGACTCTTACCATCACTGAAAGCACATTTTCTTGTAGTGTTGATGCATAGTTGCCTTGACTTCTTTTAGCTCAGTAGTCAATCCTGCAATGGCCTTGGCCACTTGGGAGTCCTTAGCGGCAGTTTGCACAAACCTTGTTTGAGTTATGTCTAATAAGGGAGAGCATATCACTTTCATGTCCTTGTGATCATTGACTTTGGTTTTGACAGCTTTGCCAAATGCAGTAATGATGGTACCAAAGCCATCAGACATATCCTTTTTCGACGCCATTCTTTTCATCTCATTTATAATGATCTGAGCCAAATTTACCTTGTTGCCAGTCCAAATGCAATACAACAACCACACATCCCTCTTGTTGACATAATCTTGACTTCCTTTTTTGTACCAGATGCTGTTGCTGATGAAGTGATGAGTGAGTTTCACTTGCACATTTAGAAACTTTTTCTTAACGTCTGTGTCGAGCATATTCTGGTTCTTTGCACTGATCGTTTTCCATGCTTTATCAAAATCAAAATCACTTGGAGGCTGAGAGTCCCCTTTTGAATATCCAATTTTTAATAGTAGCCATAGCATTTCAGCTGTTATCATTATCTCCTTACCACAAACGAAAGCATATAGATTACAATCATCCCAAAGACTGTTCCCAGTATAATCAAATTCTTTCTGGACAATACTAGTGTAGAATTCTTTAGCCATAGTTTCATTAGCTTTGGTGTACTTAAACTGAGTAATCCCTAACCACTTTATTTTTTGCAATCTTTTAAGAAAAGATGCATAATCAAGATTTTGTGACAGTTTTTCCCAATTTATAGTTTTGGTTCCTATGAGCTCAAAACTATCTAAACTGTCATACCTTAAATTGTGCCACACATCTCTGAAGTGGCTTTCAGGTACCAGATTGCTAGGATTTTTTTTCTTGGCGATCCTTGGTGCGGGGATTTTCTTGCTTAGAGACGAGCTTTCATGCAATCTTCCCTTTCGTTTCTATTTGTCCTTGGAAACTATCGTTTTTGCTTTCTTTGACCCTCCGGCTTTCTCGTCGTTCTTCTTTCTTTTCTCCGATGTGGACTATTCTTTCACCATCTTTTCAAGTAGAGCTTTCCAACGAGACAAGGAATCTAGAATTTTGAGTGAAGGATGAATGTATGAATATAGAAAGAGGGGAAAGGAGAATCTAGGGTTTGCTCGAAAGAAAAATGAGAGAAAAATAGGGAGAGAGAAAGAGCGGTTTTGGAAATTAGAGGAGAGAGAGTGAGTGAGTTTTAATGAGAATAGGAAGGTGAGTTTTGAGAAAAGAGATTTCTTTTTTCATTTTTGAATTGAGGAGAAAATCTCGAGAAGAGAAGAGTTTTTGAAACTCAAAAGACATCTGACGGAAAAATAGGAGAGAAAAATCCCGCCTAAAATTTTGCTGACGTGTCAGGATGAAATCCTAACAGACTGAAAGAATTTTCGCAATTAGTCCCATTACTGTCAAATGCATTTTTAGTGTGACCAACCAAGACAGGAATGCATTAATAATGCGTGATCACACATGACATGCATCTATCATTCCTAATTCATTTCTAATGCGACTAAATTGCTCATCACACAGTGGTTTAGTGAATATGTCAGCAAGTTGATGCAAGGTATCAACAAATTCTATTTTAGCATCACCTTTTTGGATGGTCCCGAATGAAATGATGTCTTATCTCGATGTGCTTGGTGCGTGAGTGCTGAACTGGATTCTTGGTAATGTTGATGGCACTAGTGTTATCACACAGCAGAGGCACATTGCTTATTGCAACTCCAAAGTCTCTCAACTGCTAAAACAAAGGAATTGCGTGTAGAACAACTTGGTTGAGATTCTTTTGAGTTAATGCTTTGTTTAGACTTCTTGAATGCTCAAAACTACTTCCCAACTGTCATTTTTCACTTTAAAAAGAAATTTGACAATTTTAGTCGTTGATAGAGCCGTTTGAATTAATTACCCATTATTTTGTCTTTTTCAAGCGTTAGCAAAATCTGACCGGCTGACAATCTTCGTTAGTCCCACTAAAATGTGCTCTCCTTTGCTGGCACTAATATTTGCTTCAACTAAATGCCTTATCTTCATTGACTTGTATCTTGTAGCTTATGCTTCTGGTGTTAGTCCCACTAATAATAGACTTCTATCTTGATGTGCTGAATTGAGTCTTCCTCAATCTCTCTTGACTTGTGCTTTCCTTGAGGGCATTTATCTTAGTATGCTTCAAATGTGATATTGAGCTTTGTGTGGATTGGTTTGCGCATAACCATTCTTTTAAGTATAATACTTAATTTACCACTGCACACTAGATAGCTTGATTAGTCTCACTAAAATAGAATGCTTTGTTATCATCAAAAATACATGGAGTCAACAATTTACTCTCTTAACTTTTAAAATTCAGGACAATTTACCCCATATTAGAGAATAAATTGTCCTAAATTCGGTACCAAAAAAAATTGTCTTAAATTTGTAAAGTTTAAGAAACAAATTGTCTTGAATTTGAAACTTCAGAGACAAGTATGTAGCGATTTGAAGTTCAGGTACAAAATATTCTTGGCATTATAATTGGGGGACAAAAAAGCTAATAAACTAATTTTCTTTACCTAGATGGCACAATTAAATAAATTTTAGAATTTATCCTATCCATCTTAGTTATTTAACTAGGAGAATAAAATTATAGAGTAAATAATTTTTTTGAGATATATTGAACAATTTTATAGATGACGTAATACGAATTTCTATCTAATAATTTCTCAAAAAAAAAAATGATATGAATATGAAAATACACAAAATTGTCCTTTCCTCTCTGGTTGTAAAATTTGTCCTTTCCTCTATTCTTCTAACTCGTTTTTACTTTTCCAAAGGTATTATTAGTCAACCATGGCGGGCGGATTTTGGATGGTTCCATCATGGAATTTTTATTTTCGGCCGAAGGAACCAGTCATGGATTTAGTGGATCTTATCTTGTTAAAGCATCTTTTTAAAGCAATTTTTAGTACAATTTTTTTCCTCTAATTCTCATCTTCTAGGGTATTTTTCCTTTAATTTTTAGTACAATTTTTTCTTTAATTCCTTTAATTCTCATCCTTTAGTACAACTTTTTTTTGAGATATCTTCTAGGGTTTATTTTGATAAATAACATCATGTCTAATATTCACCTTTCACATGCAAAATAATACAATGCGTTTGTGGCCATGTGAAAATTAATTTGCTTTTCTTCTTTTAATGTAACCTCATTCTCAAAACCTTCCTTTTTTCAATCGCTCACGCTTAAAGGATTAAAAATGTAGGCCCTGGTATTATTGCCATCCACGTCAACCCCGTGGAAGTAGAATGTCAACATTTCAATAAAGCAAACGTGCCTCTAGTGCACTAGTACCACAAAACGATCAATAAAAAACCGATCCTGAACCTTTCGGTATCGGTTCAACCATGGAGTCATCCAGAATAAGGAATTTAAGAATAAAATATATTTTAGTGAAAGGTAAATACTAAAATTGTGAGAAACTTGCATATTTACCATATTGATGTGAGTGGTTAAAGACTTAAAATGGCTTTTTATATTTTCTATCAGGTCCAGCGATTCGCATTAATAAAAACATTTTTTTTTCATTTTCATTTTTATATTTATAATTTATTTATACTATATATAAAAACACGAATAAGAGGAAATTTTATATTTTTCGATTGCACCCTTTTTAATCAAATATACCTATAAATTTCTATTATTAAAAAATATTTTAATTATTCCATTATTAAAATAATGAAAATTTAGATCATCCTCATTAATTAGGATCCAACATGGCCAATAGGAATGCTCCACATCATCTTTAGCATCTGAATTTTCGTCCAAAACATTCTCCAAGTCAGTTTAGGAGAACATCAATTCTGTCCAGAAATTTCAAGGGCAAAATCGCCCACCGGAACAGCAGAAGTAGGTCTCGAGGTAATCATAAAAGTTGTAGATCTTGGAATTCTCTTTCCAACGGTGCCTCGTTTGCATGTTTCAGAACTTTGCATCAAAAGTTGTAAATTTTCTTCCAAAACTGCTCCTGTGAAGTTTTCATTTGAATAGGATTTAACAATGTTGCATCAGGGTTAAATCATTACTGCATCATAATTACTGATTGGACTTGAACTCCTTTATGCTTCTATATTAACGAATTGGGCCTAAGAATATCAAATTTAGACTTAAAGACATCTGCCTTGGCAATGTGGGCTTCATAGACTCAAATGGGCCTAAACTGTAGACACCCATTTTTGTCCATATCCTTTCAATTTAAATCAATTTGTTTCTTAATTTTTGCACTAAGGGCATTTTGGTCATTTGTATATTTAGGGGCATTTAGGTCATTTTAGGTCCAATTTAATTTAGATTAGCTAATTCATTTTTAGTCATTTAGATCGCATTTGAAAAACCCAAAAAATCTTAATGTGCACCTTTGGCAATTTATATTAGGACTTATATTGCATTAGTCATCATTTGCATTCAAAAGGCCAAAAATATTTTCCATATTAACCTTGCATATTCCATAGTTTATAATAGTGATTTGATTCTATCATTTCAACAATTCATCTTAATAGGAAATCATCTTGCCATTCCAATTTGGTTCATGTTAATTTATTTGGATTACTTCACATTCACATTGCTAAGTAGAAATAGGATTCATATTTTTTCATTTGCTAGTAGTTAAAATTCATTATGGCATTGTTATTATAAAGGTAAAAAAAAAAACAGAAAAATTAAAAATCACAAAAAAGAGTTTCATTTATGCCTTATCTTACACAAAGATACAAAAGAAAATATAAAAAAATGGAATAATCCCAACAGGTAGAAGTCACATGATCCCATTCCTTTGCTTTTCCTTGAACTCTAACTTCTAGTTTTTAGTTTGCTTTTCCCTATTGATCCAGGCCTACAAATAAGAAAAGAAAAGCTTAGTTTGTGGATTGAAAAGTCAGGGGCTGTGTGTTGCATAAATTAAAGCCTTCACGTTGCACATTGCCTTCAATTCCAGTTAATGGTAACTCCAAGTAACTCAAGCACGCACCAGATGACAGTGAAACAACAGAGGCATATTCAGGTACATAGCCATTGCAGTAAGCAAATACATACCATTACAACAAGTGAGAAAGCAGGGCAGTGGCACCCGTAAGACTCAACATCAAGCAAACAAGATTCAAAGTGGCAGATTCAAGTTTAAAACAGCAAGCATGAGCAAAACTTGACCTCACACTTCAATCACAAAGCAAGGGGAATAAGGCTAGAAGCCATTTGAAGCAAACAAACTTAAGCAACCAAACGAGATCCCAAATTCAGCAAAATGAGCACAAACAGCAGCAAGCTATCCAGGAAGCAAGTAAAGAACAAATCAGAGCACACATATTCTTAGATTTACAACAAGAAAGTTGCAAACAGTGGGGTATCCAGCACAGTAGCAGGAAATTGAGAGAAGCAGCTAAGGGTCACAAGCAAGGCAACAGAGCATGAGGACAGAACTAGGCAAGCAAGCAAGCATACTCAAGCAGGAAAACAGTGTCTATAAGCAATTTCAGGGCATAAAAGCAGCAAGGTGCTCATCTTAAACATGCATACTGCCACAATGAACAAGTAAAGGCAATTGGCAATTTAAAACAGTCCAGCAAAGCAAGCCAAATTCCTAATGCGGTGATTTAAAGGGTGACAGTCATACCTCAAGAGATAAAATGGAAAATAGTTTACTTGCTCAGTTAAAAGGCATCTCGATTCCCATCTTCTCGGAGCCACTTGCACAAAAGGACAACAATGAATCAGTTAGAGAGGAAAAGGGAAAATAAAAAGGGAAAATAAAAATACAGCTAGCGAAGGGGATAAGGATCTCTTAAAAAACGGATGCTCATTTTTTTTTTTCTCTAGGGGGGAAGGATCTCACTGAGGGGGAGAATTCTTGAACTTGATGAACCAAATCTGCAAGTGCACAGAGTCAGTTGAAGTAATAAAATCCTAGAGTATTCCAAGAGTCGAACCCACAAGAAACAATTAATTTCTATTATAATTAATTCTATCAAGAAAAGGAAAATTGAGAGTGATCAAAGCAAATTAAATTAATTAAGAACAACTAAATTATAAAAGCAGGGAATTAATTAAGATGTGAAAACAATAATTAAAAGACTTAGGGCTTCAGGTTTCGCCTAATTGAGAAATCAATAATTAACCTATGAATTGAATTGATGCAAAGCTAGAATAGAATTAGACTTAATTACCTATGTGCTCCATCAAGTCAACACAGGAATACCTAACTAATTAGATTAACTGTCCGTCGATGTCAACCTAATTAACTAGATTCATAAAGAACAAGTAATTATTCACCTATCAAATTAGCCTAAGATTCATGTCTGATCCAGTCTAACCTGTCTATTTTCCTAGTGCATAGATTATGCTTCTCCTGTCAGTACATCACACAATCCCTATAACAATCTATATGTTGATCAGACATATAAATTTCATGAAGAACAAGGAAAATAAATCCAACTTGAAAGAAAAACAATTCAAAACATAAAATCAAATAATAATTCCCAATTGGCTACACCTTAAACCCTAATTAGGGATTTAGCTACTCATGCTCATGAAAATAAAAACATAAACTATAAAATAAATAAAGAACATGAGAGAGGAAGAAAAACTCCCTAAAGTTGTCTTCAAGAAAGTAGAAGAGAATTGCGGAAAAATTCCCTATTCTATGTACAAAGTCTCCCTTTATATAGGGGTTAAGATTCTAAACCTAAAAGAAATAGAAAAAAATAAAATAAAGATTACAAATAATTAATAAATCCTAAAGGGCCAGAAATAAGTGGAATCTGACTTTAATTGGTCTAAAATTCGTAGAAAATAATTATTGGTTGAATATAGATGAAATACCATAAAAAATAGGAGAAAAACTGATCAAAATCGGGTCCAGGTCGGCTCACCCGCGCGCATCCAAGGTCTGCCAGCGCGCGGCTTGTCTCAGGCTGTTTCCGCGTCTGAAATTGGGCATGCCCGCACGCGGCCATGGTTGGCCTGCGCGCGGGCTACCTCAGAATTACATGCCAATTTCTAATTCCAATTTTATCTGGCTAATTCTTCTTTTGGTACTTGTAGCTTCTATTTCCCTTCAATTTGGTCCCTTTTCTTCACAAAGTCTTGAATTGAGCCTATAAAATAAAATTAAAGGAAATTAAGCACCAAATAATCAAAACTGATAAAATAAACACCTAAATTAACACCAATAATTATGTAAATTATGCACTTATCAAATTCTCCCACACTTAGTTCTTGCTAGTCCCTTAGCAAGTTAAACTAAAACTGAACCTAAAACATGATATTGATTCCACTTTTGTAGGTGTACGGCGGCACGTAGCATGTGACGCAAGCCTTTAAACCCCCATGTGAACATAGTGGAGGAGTTATAGTCTCCTGAGGGTTTATCGATACCCACAAACAATGCTACAAATGAAAGTTAGTTCCAAAAACAATTTAAGAAAAATTTTCAAAAATTAATTTAAGTAAAGTAGGCTGCAAACTTCAAAGGGTTGGATATTTCTCAAAACAAGTCATTAACTAACAAAAGTAAAGCACAAATGGTTAGCTCACCATCCAAATCATTTGCCTCAAAAGAGTAATAAGAAAACAATTTTTTTAAAACTACTTACCATAGGCTTGTATCTCTTCTACATCTCCACTGCAACCATATCAAACCACTAACCAAATGTATATGCATGTGTATGAGTCGAAAGGTCTTTATAAGGGTTGTAATGGGGCAAGGGACAGTGAGTTAAGAAAGAAAGGATAAGGAAAATCAAAAGTATTCAAGAATTTAGTAGAGCATAACTATTCCATCAAATAATCAAGAGTTTATTTAATCTTGTGATAGCTCTTTCTTCATCAAAACTCCACTAATTCTACAAAATTTCCTCTCTTCCATAAACAACTAGTGCCGATTTCTATTGAAGTGTTCCATTTTTCACTCTTTTTTTTTTTTTTTTTTTTTTCATTTTCCAGAGGGACAATGTCTTAGACATCTCTTCTCCCCTTTTATTTGGAAACAAGTCACTTTCAACAATTATTTTAGGCACTTCACTATCCACCATGTCACTTTCACATCCCACTAATTTCCCCCACATTTATCTCGATCTGAATCTTTCTTCATCAACAATAAAAAGATCATTAAGCACTAAGAATCAAAATCAACAATAAGACTCAAGAATTTTAGCCTTCCACCATCCATTAGAACTAAAAATCAACAAGTTATGCTCTTACTAATTCATGAATAAGGGTAAAACTTGTTTTTCGGGCTCAAGGTTCTTTGGGATAATGTGGTTAAACAAAGAAAAAGGCTAAATATATCAATAAGGCAACAAAGGGCTACTAGTGATGATGTAAAAAGGGTAGGCATCCTAAGGCACTAACGGTCCAAACAAACGCCTTAGTCATCCCCATATACAATACATATACATTCCAAACCATTCATACCACAATCCAAATTAGTCTCGAAGAAATTCGACACAAGTTCTAGAAGTAGCCAAAACTAAAATTTTGTATCCAATTGACAAGCATCATCTTCATTTGACAAACTTTGGCAACCATTTGCAAAAGTTAGTTAAAGTAATGACACTATTGATGATATCCAACTCTAGAAATTCTTAGCCAAAATCCAAAACAATTTTTGAAAATTTGGAATAGGAACTCCTAACATATGCCTTAGTGCAAATGAAATGCATGCAATAAAAAAAATGCAAACAAAAATGCAAATATGCAATTTCTTTTACCCTCTCCCCCACACTTAGAACAACACTGTCTTCAATGTTGAGAGAAAAATAAAGATTTAATAAATTTATAAATGCAACAAACACCCTTCCCCACACTTAAACATGAAACTATATCATAAAAAGATAACATAAAGTTCAAAAGAGAGTAAAGGAAACTCCCCTATGTCCATGCTAAGGTGATGTGAAGGTGTTGACTCCACTCATGCAACTATACCTACAAAACAAAATAAAAAGAAAATTATTAGGAAAAAAATTAAAAGGGAAATAAAGATCAATGCCATCAATTGCAAGAGTAGCCAATGCCATCGTTGTCGCCGTATTTGGTTGGTGTAAGAGCTTCTTCGGGCACACAAAATTGGCGTTGGATCTTTGTAGCCCTCTTGACATCTCACTAACTTTGCAAAACTGGGTTGCACCACCTTTATACTCAAAGAATTGGTTCATATTCACCCATGTGCCAAATGATTCATCTTCAAAACATCCAAATTCTAGGAATTTTTTAACGCCCATGAAATCAGGGTCTTCATACTCCAAAGTACTACCAAAAAGGGAGCTATCAACAATGTTGGCTTCAAGAGTTGAGTATTCACACTTAGGTGGGGATGTCTCTTGTAGAATTGATGAGAACTCACTCTCCCCATACTTACTTCCAATGATGGAGTATCAGTGTTGATTGGAACCATGTCATTGATGAAGCCAAAATCCGTTGTGGAACTTTCAAGCAAAGATGAGATGGAGATTTCAGCTTCTTCTTCTTCACTCTCAACTAGTTTAGTTGGAAAAAGACTATATGAATCATCATCTTCTTTACTTTCTAACACTAGCTCACTAACATGATGTTCCAAATCCAATACCATTGTTGAAGGTAATTCATTCATTTTCTCCAATCTAGTTGTCAACTCTGCCACTTGAATTGTCAAAGATTGATTCTTGCACTGTTTTCTAATGACTGCTCCATAGAGACTTGAGATTTCTCCATGAATGCCTTAAACATCAAGAGATTTTGCTCGACTTGGTGGATCGGGTTCATATGGTGGTTCACTCCATTGTTGGTAATTTGGATACGAATAGTATGGATAATCATAGTAATTGTAATGTGGATAATCATCCCAACCTGAATCGTAAGAATTATAAGCATTATGATATGGTTCATAAGAAAAATATCCATCATTACAATAATAATGCTCCATAAGGAAAAATATAGAATTAAAGCATAGAGAGCAAGAGAACCAAGATTAGAACAAAAATTCCAAGATATGGGGGTGTTTAAGCCTAGCAAAGTTAGAAAAGAAAATTAACCAAAAAGAAAACAAAAAGATTACAAATAGAATCAATTAAAAATAGAAATTAAATTTGTCCCCCGGCAACGGCGCCAAAAACTTGATGAACCAAATCTGCAAGTGCACAGAGTCAGTTGAAGTAATGAAATCCTAGAGTATTCCAGGAGTCAAACCCACAAGAAACAAATAATTTCTATTATAATTAATTCTATCAATAAAAGGAAAATTGAGAGTGATCAAAGCAATTTAAATTAAGAACAACTAAATTATAAAAGCAGAGAATTAATTAAGATGTGAAAACAATAATTAAAAGACTTAGGGCTTCAGGTTTCACCTAATTGGGAAATCAATAATTAACCTATGAATTGAATTGATGCAAAGCTAGAATAGAATTAGACTTAATTACCTATGTGCTCCGTCAAGTCAACACAGGAATACCTAACTAATTAGATTCACTGCCCGTCGATGTCAACCTAATTAATTAGATTCATTTGTAGCTTCTATTTTCCTTCAATTTGGTCCATTTTCTTCACAAAGTCTTCAATTGAGCCTATAAAATAAAATTAAAGGAAATTAAGCACCAAATAATCAAAATTGATAAAATAAACACCTAAATTAACACCAATAATTATGTAAATTATGCACTTATCAATAGACTCTGAGGCTCTCTTTACACTCGGGAGGCACACACGAAAAAGCTCTCTTTTCACTGTCTCAAGAACACACACTTACTCTGAAAAAACGAACTCCCTGGACTCTCTCCACACACTCTTCACGTACACACACATAAAATTCACGAGCTTCCTCAGTCTCTCTCTCATAAAAAGATACATATCCTCTCTCTAAAGAAGAAACGGACTCTCTATCTTCGATTCAAGCTCTCTCTCTCTCTCTTTGATTCAAAGGAAAACATTGTCACTTCCCACAGTTAGGTCATTTAAAATCTCAGGGGATTTCAAAATCTAGGTCTTTTCTAGAGGTTAAGGAAAGGACTCAAAGGAGAAGAAGGGAAGAGTCAAATAGGTTGAAATCAGGGTCCTCCGTTCGCCGCCGGGATTTGGAAGTTTTGGAATCAGTTTTGGGGTTTGCACAATAAGAGGGCTCAAATCCAAAACTCTTTCGGTAAATAGAAGGAGTACAAGAAGAAGAGGAACATACCCGGAGCTAGTAGCCATCCGACGACTAGATTGGTCGGATTGGAGTTGTCTTTGGGTTCGGTATATGCCAGATTCAGAGGGTTAGGGACATCTTTCGGTGAAACTGAGGCCGGATTCAGACTCAGGGCGTCAAGGAGATTCGGCATGGAAGTTTTGAGCTCTATCCGAGCTCCGTTGAAGGCCCGGCACGGCGGGGCATGGTGGCGGCGCGGTGGAGTGACTCTTGGCAATGGCGGCTAGGGTTTAGAGGAAGAAGAAGAAGGTTAAAGAAAGAAGAGAAAAGAAGGGTTTTTATACTAACCCGGTCCAAACCCACAACCTGACTTAGATCCATCCCAACGACCCGCGGGTCGACCCAATTCAGGTAAAATTTCTAATCTTTTCAATCATGCCCTTAATTTGATGCATCTAGATCCTATAAGTTGTTATTTGATTCACATAAAGACTGATATTTGCCTTCGCATTATTCTGGTCCCTGATTGAAGATTTGTTTTGCCTATTCATTCAATTTCGTCCCTAATTTAGGATGCTATTTATTGTTTGCTTCAATTTAGTCCCTTTCTTATTTGTTCTAAGCTTTAATCATGAATGATGGTTTCAATTTGGATGCCTTTGTTAATTCTTTTAAGTTAATGCCATTTTCTTTTATACATACATGGGTTAGATTTATTTTTGCTTCAATTGATCAGTATTCATGAAGATCTAGATTTTAAACCTCCAATTTGCTATCTTTATGATGGAAACCTTGTTAAAGATGTTACCTTTGATTGTTTATTGCATGGATTGAGCATGAAAGAACAATAAAAATGAAGATTGAGATTTGTTTTGCTTGGACTCCTTTTGGATTCAAACTTGAACTTAAATATTAAGTGTTTTATTTAAAGTTTTGATTTTTGAGTTGGAAATGATTCATATTGGTCTTTGATTTCTATTCGAGCTAATTTTGATTTGAAAAATTGAGATCTTGCCTTAAAGTTAGGATTTTTCTGGAATTAAAAGTGGCTTGAAAATGGTATGTTGAGCCACTTTGGGTTAGTTTTAATTTTGAAAAAAACAAAACTTGGAGTTAAAGATCAAATTTTTCAAATCGAAATTAACTTGAAAAGAAATTGATGAATCCTTTTGGATTAATTCCAATTTGAAAATTGAGATTTTGAGTTTAAAGACTTGATTTTTAAGTTGATTCAATTAAGTTCTAATTTAGTTCATGCATATCCAATAGTTTGTATTCCTATTTGTTCAAAGACTCAAACTCATTTATATGTTTGCTTTGGTCCTTGATTCAGGGTTTTGTTTACTTCTTGATGCAACTTGATTCTTGATTTACATTATTGATATGCAATTTGTGTTATTTGTTCCCAGAACTTCACTAATGGTTTTCCTTAGTGTGCAGAAAGGTCCCCAGTCTGCCCGATTTGGCCCTTAAGTTTTTGTCTCCCTTTGTTTTAAGTCATTTGTTATTTAAGTTATCAGTCTAATTAAGCCCTTGGGATTTGTAATAAATTAGTAATTAGTGTAGAAGTAAAGTAGAGCTCAACCATGTGCATTTATGTCGTACATGTTATATGTCACCTTGCTACGTTCATAGTGCATTAACTTTCGTCTTTTGCCGAGATGAAGGATCTTTCAGATAAATGTACTCGGGTACGAATTTCTGGGAGCTTCTTCTAGACCGGTCTCTTCCGTAAGTACCCCCATAATGCGTGGGAAGGGTTTATGGAGTTGACTTTGGGTAGACTTGTGTTAATGCATGTAATTAAAAAATGATCTTTCATGCATTTTAATTGTCATTCATGTGAGTTAGCTAACTAAAAATTAGTAAGCAACCGTCTTTTACGATGACGAGTGGGTTCCAAGTAAATGTGCTCGGGTACGAATTCATGGCCTTCGCTCCGTGATTGGATTATCCCCGAGATACCGCCATAATGCGTGGGAAGGGTCTCGGGTTAATTTCAAGTATACCACTGCTTAATGATCAAATCAATTAAAATATACCAGTTCATGCATCATCTGTATTCATTCTCTTCCCTTTAGGATTAAATACAATTAAGAAAATATAAAAAGATTTTTTTTCTTCAAAAGCATTTTCAAAAGTTGATGTTCTCTTATTCAGTTTTCAAAAGAAATTAAAATTGGTAATCAAGAGCTTTTAAGATTTAAACAGAAGTTTTCAAATTCAAATCAGACTTAGTCACAAGGTTAGAAGATCAATAAAAGATGGAAAAGGTTTTTTCAAAACAATAAGAAAAGAGGATTTTCACACCATTTTTAGGGAGACTAAAATGGAACTTTTCAAAACAAAGTAAAAGACTTTAAGAACAAAAATAAAAGGGTTTTTTCACAATATTTTCAAAATTTCTTCCCGCTACGGAAGATTCAACAAGAGAACAAACAGTGAAAGAGAATCGAAACAGAATTGATCAATGGTCGTTCGATCATATTCTTCGAATTCTCTACATTTGTTTAAAAAATGATTTTATTTTCTTTTATAACCCTTTTCTGATAATAATCAAAGATAAAAGCAACCGTTTAGTGTAAAACCCATTAGATTTAGATTAGACTAGAGGTACCGTCGTTTGACGGGCGTCTCGGGGGTGCTAACCCTTCCCCGAGCGTAACCGACTCCCGGGATTGTTGACTCTGGTTAAGCAGACTATATTAGATTTAGTATTACATTCGCCAAGCATAGGTTAATATTAGACTTAATAACATGGATAGGTGGCTAATCACACCTAGGTAAAATAGATAAGTGGCGACTCCTTACCTCTTTACCAAGTCGTTTCGGCAGGGTTCTCTGGACCCGAACGTTTCGACAGCTACAGGGTTGAAATGAGGCAAAATCAATAGTTTCTCCAAATTGATCCAAAATGGCTCTAAATCTTCATCTTCCTAAAACATTGCTCCAAATGGGTCTAAAATAGAAAATATGAGAAATATAGGGGTAAAATGACACATACGACTACCAAAATATGGTAAATCACATACAAAATATAGAACAAATTAGGTCTTATCGATGTTTCATTTTCTTATCAATTTAGAAATATATCTATATCTATCTATACTATATATAAACGTACGAATAATGGTAAAATTTATGTTTTCCGATTGTACCATTTTTTAATTATATTTCTAAATTGCCATTATTAAAATATAATTTTGTGTACTTTTTTCAGATATATTTCTAAATTTTCATTATTTTAAAATAATTTTTTTCAAAATATAATTTTATTTATAAAATTTCAATTTCTACCGTACCATCTAGATTTTGCCATTATTAAAATATTTGATTTAGAAAAAAATCAATTTCTATAACATCATCCTAGATTTCTTCAGCAATCTTGCTAAAGAGGGCACCACGTTCTTGCTTCCTTCTAATGCATTTGATCTTATACCAACATGATTACTCAGGTTATGACCATCTACAAGAGTATTCCCACGAAATGAGAGAGAGGGCTTAAGATCGAGATTAGACACTTAATTTTACTATATTAAACAAACTCAAAGTACAATAGGCTACTAGCTCTTTTCCGGATTTTGTTTTGATCATTTTTTAGCAGAACAATATTGTTGTAAAAGACTTTTTGAAATGATCATCAAAATATTTAGTTGTGGCTATTTATTCCACTTGAGGTCTTAGCATTTATTTACCTTTTCCTTTTTAAACAAAGAGAATTTTGCGTATGGCTTTGGGGATTTTTTTTTGCCTCAACTACATGAATAATTGTTCAGGTCATGCTTGCTTAAATCAATTGCCAATTTACGGATAATAATCTATTCAGAAACGGAAAATTCGACTTAGAATTGATTGGATCACTGTGTTTAAAGCCCAATTATTCACAAAATAAATAAATCTTGAGATAATTCAGAGTATATCGGAGTGCATGATGGAAGGAGTAGCGTTTCGTGACTTTATTAGTGCATTGTGAACTGTCAGATGTGAGGAAATTATGGAATGACAATTACGATGTAATTTTTTAGTCCTTTTTCATAACCCTAACTTTGCTATGGATAATCGTGGGGCCAGGATTCTTGCTCGGAAATCGGGTGTTGAAAATGGTAGAGATACGGTTAAGCCAACCTGGGTCAAAACATCCATTATGTGTTGGCAGGGTTACCATGCATTCCAATAACACTCTCTCTTCCTCAGTAGACCGTGCTACCCTAGCTACCCTATGAGCTTCTCTATTTCTTCCAAATCCTTCTATTTATAGAATGAACATACAAACCACATTCAACATAAATCAACACAAACCACATTCAATAAAAAGCCAATTTCAATAACAAATGCAAAACACCTTTCATAATAGGCATCACATAAATTAGGTCATAAACAGTCATAAAAAGTACTTTCAATTGCATTACAATAAAAACATCATTTTACATAATCCACGAAATCATAAACTACTTACTTGTACACATTCCGATTACCTTAAAACAAACATAAAGTCAACTTCACTGACATTTGGTGAAAATTAAACTCAACTGCAGATAGTGTGGTAGTTTCACTCCTCTAAGTGATGGAAGGCTAGGATGTTCCCACTCCCATAGAGTCCACAAAGCCTCTGGACCCTCTAACAATTCATACTTATTGAACCTAAATCCAAACTGGACCATGGCATGAGCTATCTCGAACTCCTTCTTCAAGTTGCCTACTTGACAACAAAACTCTGTCTTTTTCTTTCTTTTCCATGGACATAGTTGTACAAAACTGTTGAAAAGGAGAGGCATATCCTCTACCTCTGAGGTAGACCCCCAAATGGACCACTCATCCTCGAATCAATGCTGGTTCAATGCATCAACTGCACCTTGATGGCACACCATTCCTCTCAAGGTTCCATGTTTCAACTCGATGCCATTTATAATACAAGAAAACCCAACCCCAATTTAGAAATAAATATAGCCTCTACACCCAAAATTTGGTATATACTAAGCACATTACTTAAGCGCTTGCAAAGTAACAACAATAGCAGGCAGTCAACTCTAACCACATGATTTAACAATTTCCACATAAAACCCTAAACTGACAAATCAGTTATATACTAAAAGTTTGGTCCAAACCGAAAGTATTTGAGGCCTAAATGGTGTATAACATCAACCAAAATAACTAAAGAACAACAAATAAACCCCAAATACATCAAAAATTACAAACAATATTCTGCAAAAACCCAATCCCGAAACCTTGTACCCAAAAAAAACCCAAATAGGTGCAAACCCCAAATGTCTTGAGCCCTAAATGGTGCATCACATCAACGAAAACAACCCAAGAACAACAATCCTGACCCCAAAAACATAAAAAATTACCAAAATATTCTTGAAAAACCCAATCTCGAAACCTTGTCCCAAAAATAAAACCCAAATATATAAAGTAATGGAAAAATAATACCAAATTAGTACAACCCAACAGATATATAAGAGAGCATTGCATCAACCATACTCAAGAATCAACCACCCAAGGGGTTGAAAACATAAATCAAAACCGAAGAACAGAATAAAGTCAAGAAAAGTAGGAAAAAATTACACTGAAATGTAGATCCGCGCAAGAGGAAGAAAACCCAAGCAACCCGTGACCGAAATCGAACTCGACGGCGACGATCTACCCTACGACGGGTCCGGCGAATTTTAGAGAGGGTGGCTTGGTGAGAAGAAAGAAGGCGGAGAGAAAAAAGATGAGGGAATTTTTTTTTGGCTTAAATATGCAAGGCTATATTTCGTAAATACTAAAATATAATGAGGACAAAATCGGAACTAAACACAAAGGCCATTTAAGTGAGATTCCCATCCATTTTGATTCCCACCATGCAAGGTGGGTATCAACATTGCTGCGTGTGATGTTCACCGCGGTATGTTGGCGCGTGTGGTCATCCCCGATGACCACTTAAATAGAACATGTACAGTAACCAAACGAGGTCATAACGTGGTCATCTCCTATGATACCCGAGTATATCCAACGATGACCGCGAACCAAACGGGTCCTTATAGTTAGATGACAAAAACATAAAGTTATTAAAAATTAAGTAACAATCTATCTAATTTACCCATAACTTTAAGAACATTTGATCAATAGTTCATGCTAGCTAGGGGTATAAATAAGTTAACTTTTTTTGTGAATTATTCAAAATCAACTTGGTGAATACTCAAATTCGACTTTTTTTTAATCGTGTCAAGCTTAACCTATTCAAATAACAAGACAAGTCAAATTCGAGTTTCATAATACTCAACTAAAATGATTTGCAAACCTTATCTAGCCTTCAAATATATAAATACAACATATTGTATTATTTATGAAAATTTAAAATTTATAAATCTTAATATTGAAGTTGAGCTTAATCGAGACTCAATATAGCTAAAGTATTTTTCAAGTTGAGCTGAAATAAAAAAAGTCATGACTTGATCACACTCAAGTCGAGCTCGAGTCTTGAGTTTTCAAATGTAGTCAAGCTCAAACATGATACTGGATCGATTTGATTACACCCTTTAAATAGGCGTAAGCTCTCATATATTCTAAAACTTATAATATTAAAATCTTACATATATAGGCCAACAAATGGAATAGAAAAGTAACATAGTTACATAAATGTTACTAAGATAATTTAATAGCTCTTGGAGGTTTCTCTAACAGTGCAGAAAGGTAGACTTCATCCTTTGATTTAAAAGTAAGAACCCACGTGTCTTTCTTGTACCTAAATTGCAGAAACATGTACATGTAATCATCCAGATCCTTTTTATCACAAAAGAACCTGTCTATCCACGACAAATCTTGTCCCAATCAAACTGGATGAGATCTAATAGAAGAAGTTCAATCCCCATCCATGAATCCAATTGTGTGAATCAAGTCCATCGTGTTATTGAAGAATGGAAGGTGTTGGTTCAATGTTGCATACAATGGGATCAGACCCCTAAGTGCAATAATCCCATTGAAAGGAGCCCCAAGGTTTAGAGCAGTTGATACAATTGTAACATTTTGTTCTCTCATTCTTGCTGCAAATGTGCCAATGCCAACACCATAGTCTAGACCAATTCTGATATGTCCTGGTTTAATGGCTAGGACATCTCTGAACAAGAAATCAACAAGAAGTGAACTATTAGCTACCCACTTAAGCTTCTCCTTATCCATCTCAAAACATCTGGTGCATTTTGTATAACCTTGTTTTATATTCTTGCTTGACAAGCAACCAAAATTCCTACATTGGTAATTACTCCACCATACATTTCTGTCATCAGGCAACTTCCTTAGAGATTCATTGATAGGATATGGTTTTTAATACACCTTGGAAGCCCTTGTCAAGCATCGCCTTCGAGGCAAAGATCACAATCATTAACCATAAGCTTCTGAGACAGATTCCAATCAACTTTACAATATATCCCTATATCATATTTTTTAACTTCTAATTCATCTTATTTTTTTAATTATAAAAATTGTTAAGTTTTTAATATTTGAATTATATTACACTGCCACGTGTCATCTTTTCATTGGGTCACGCACTCAGTACAGTGTGTGTATGACACTCTCTAACATCTATCAACAATTGTCCTGATTTATTGCAATTCTGATAGGTTAGATCCCAATTTGGTTCAATTGAAAGGTTTGACCCAGATTTGACCAAATGTCCAAACGTTAGGTCCTGATTTGAGCATTTAGCCAAATGCAATCCAAGCTTTTGCATTTCTCTTAAAATATATAGACAAATAAAGGTAATTTGCAAATTGACCCCATTTAAAAGAAAATTTAAAAATATTGGCCCCATCAAATTGAAAGTTTCATGGTATTGACCCCAATAAAAGATTTGAGTATTTTTCACTTTTAACCCATATTTTTAAACTATATCTATATGATCGGTCGTTAGCAAATCACAAAATAATCCCCACAGATTCCTAACTAAGAAGATGGGCAAGCAGGGGTCGAATCCCACAGAGAAGGGGAATATACTTATCCAAAGATAAATCTTCACTAAGAATCACTCAAACAGGGGATTAAAAAGAATAATTATAAAGAAAAGCAATTAAAATAGAAATAAAGTAAACTAAATTAAATCTAAATTATGGCAATTACTAAAGAAAACAGTAATAAGAAAACATACTTCTTTTCCAATGGTAGAAATCAATCAATTTAACTATGGATCCTTGATTTAAAAGATGAATTTGATATTATGATTCTCAATTTAATAATTGGTCTACAGATAAATCCCTAACAAGTATATTAGATAAAATTCTTGATCCAGTGTAAATTATCCCTTTTATTCTTAAACAATTAATTACTGATCCAGTTTAAAAATTGTCAAGAACAAAGCATTAAGAACAATTATTCACACATGCATAACAAGTATAACCAAACTTATTATTCCCCGTAATCCACTTAGTACGTAAGGTTTATTAATCCCTTGGAAGGAAGATTCTTAGCTTCCAGTTGTTACCAAACAATCAAACTCGAAGATCGTTCAAAGCTTGATTTAACTATAGATCTATGCAATTATATCAATAGTTGTAGTCTAAATCAACAATGATGTGCCCAAGGCTTATCATGGACTTGAAGATATGCAAGGAGAGCAAAGAGAGAATCTGCATGGGCTACATGGAGACATGAAGATGCAAGGAGATCAAGATGGAGTTGCACCAAAGCTCAACAAGAAGCCATTTGATCCATTGAGCTTGCCTGAAGGTCCAATGACAGGATCAAGAGCCAAGAAGTTCAAGGAGACACTCATGGGCTTTGTTCGAACACATCTTGAAGATATGAAGTTCCTTCAAGATCAATTGAAGACATTTGGGGATGATTTGTGCAAGGAAAAACCACCCAAAGTCAAGCTCATTACCTTGCTTGAAACCTAAAAAAACAGAACAACATCGGCCCAGATGTTGTCAACTTCTGCCCAGAAGTTGGTTAGTTGAAAAGAAGTAAGACTTGCAGGACAACTTTGGCGCAAAACTTGTCCAACTCCGGGACAAAAGTTGTTGCGGGAAAAAACCTAGTTTTAAGTTTATTATTATTTCATTTTCCTAATTGGGCTTGGATTTGTATGTTAGCCACCCATAGGTCTTTTATTCTCTTTATGACCGAACCCTACTACTATATAAGGGTTCGATATCTCTCTTGTAAACATAAGTTAAGTTTTTCAATCAAATTGAGGTTTATTCACCTTTGAGAATTTAGCTTCATTGTTCTAGTTTGAACATACTTAAGATTTCTTCAATCTTATAGAGTATTAGCAAACAATTAGGCAGTGATTGCTTGATTGTTATTCCTATGATCTTAGGTTGTTAATTGCAGGTCTAATTAATCATCTAAGGCCGATGAACGAAGAAGAGAGCTTTGTTGAAGACTATCGATTTCATCAAGTCTAGAGTTGGAGTTTCAAGTTTGATCTTTGGAGGAATTCAAGGGTAGATTTGAGTCTATCACAACTAGATTCGTATCAATTGGTAATCGGAGCATAGGTTTTCATCTTCAATCGGTAAATCTATCCTTCTATTCATCATTCATCAAGTTCTAGTTCCATCAAGTTCATATCGCAAAAAAATCACAAGTACGAATCTGAAATTTTCGATTTTTGTTTTGGATTCATTAGAGGTCGGATTGCCTTGAAATTTGAGATTTAGAGTTCTTATACATCAAGGTTTTATCGAAAAATATTAAAAAAATCAAAAAAAAAATTCAGAGGTAGAATTTCAGAATTTTGTTATGCATTCGTTAGTGGTCCAAATTGGTTGAAATTTTAGATTTAAGCTTTTTACACTATTATCTTCCATAGAAAAATAGTGAAAATTCAAAAAAAATAAAAAAAAAAGTTTGCGTTTTTTGGAGGTTATTTCAGAATTAGGGTTTCGTAGGTTTTTTCGGGATTTCTTGATTAGGGTTGCAATTGACCTTAATTTGAGAAATTGAAAGTTGTTTTGGAGATTTTGGGAAGGTACTGGTACAATTGAAGAGTTAATTTGAAGAATTTCAGTTTGGAGCTCATCGAATTCAAAATTAGGGTTCTTGGGTTTCAATTAGGGTTTTTAAGGCTTGAATTGGGGATTTTGCGATTTGGTTGTTGTGATTTGCTTCCACTTTGCAAATTGAGCAAATTGAGATTATCTACTTCGAATTAGAGACTTCAAGTTTGGTTTGGTTATTCTAGATCACTTATCTCTTTGATTCACATAAAGTTTTGCTACTAATTGTCTGTTCCTCAAGTAGGTCACGAGAAGAGCGAATTAATCCTTACAAGTTGTTCTTATTAGGCCTATTGAAGCTAAAAGGAGTGGTAAAAGGTAGATTGTATGAGATCATCAAGAGTGATTAGAGGGCAGCCAACCCACATAGGTTGAGTGCAAACACGAGAGCAAATTGTGGTAACACACACACACACACACACACACACACACTGTTTGTGAGGATTTTATTTATCTATACTAACATTTTCTTGCAGGTACAATGGGAGATAGAAAAGATGGAGAAAATCAAGCTGATTTGGCTACTTTGTTGCAAAATCTAGTGCAACGAATAGACAACTTTTCTACAAGAATGGATCAAAGTATGGAGATCTTAGCTAATGAAATTAGTTTGACCAAGAAGAGTTTACTTCATCTAGTAGCTCATGGAGAACTCCTTACACGAAAGATGAGAGGATGCCATGCAAGAAAGAGGAGAGTGCGAAAAAGCAGTATGCTAGTCCTAAAACCAAAATTAAGGGTTCTAGTACATCATCTAAGACTCACCTTAATGAAGAGGAAGGTGATTTTAGCCTAGATTCTAGTGGGGATGGTGATGATGAAAGGGAAGAAGATGAGACTGCAATTGATGATGTTGATGAGTTAGCTCTACTTAAGAGTTTGGTGGCTAGGAGAACTTTGAGTGCATATGTGAAAGGTGATGTTCAAAATCAAAGGGGGAATCTATTTCACACTAGATGTTATGTGAATGGGAAACCAAGTAGTGTGATTATAGATGGAGCGAGTTGTACAAACATAGCTAGTGTTTATTTGGTGAAGGAGTTACAACTACCTAATTCTAAGCATCCTAAACCCTATAGCTTATGCTGGTTCAATGATAGAGAAGAAATTAAGGTTAACAAACAAGTTTTGGTTACTCTTTCTTTGAGCAGGTACAAAGAGGATGTCTTGTGCGATATCTTGCCAGTGCAAGCTTGTCATGTTTTGCTTGGGAAACCTTGGCAATATGACAACAAGGTGAAACATGATGGTGAGACCAACAAGTATTCCTTTATGTGCGGTAAGATTCCTATTACTTTAGTTCCTTTTAACACCTCATGAAGCTTTAAAAGATCAATTGAAATTGAGAGATGAATTTGCTAGATTAGAGGCTGAATTTAGGGATAAAGAAAAGAGTAAACCCGAACCTAGTTCAAGTATTGTTTGTGTTGAAAACAAATCTGTTTTGGGTGAAAAGAAAGGGATTTCAAAGAAAGTTGTTAAAGAGTGTATGTTAGCTACTAAGAGTGAGATTAAGAGTGCTTTGCATGAGAATTCTTGTTTGATCTTACTTTTGTTTCGAAATACACTTATGAGTACTAACAACTTGGCTGGAGATATTCCAAGCAATATTGTTTCTCTTTTGAGTGATTATGCAGATGTGTTTCCTAAGGAAATTCATAGTGGTTTACCACCCATTAGAGGAATTGAGCATCAAATTAATTTTATTCGTGGAGCACAAATTCCTAATAGGCCAGCCTATAGGACTAATAATGATGAGACTAAGGAGTTGGAGAAACAAGTTCGAGAGTTGCTTGAAAAGGGTTATGTGAGAGAAAGCCTTTCTCCATGTGTTGTTCCTGTGTTGTTTGTTCCAAAGAAGGATGAAACTTGGAGAATGTGTGTTGATTGTCGAGCTATCAACAACATAACAGTTAATTATCGTCACCCTATTCCTAGATTAGATGATATGCTAGATGAATTGCATGGTGCTTGTTTATTTTCTAAGATTGATCTTAAGAGTGGGTACCATCAAATTCGCATGAAAGAGGGTGATGAATGGAAAACTACCTTTAAAACTAAACTTGGATTGTATGAATGACTAATTATGCCTTTATAAGGCTTTGTCCAAATTTTCCCAAGCCCGTCCAAATTTTATAAGGCTTTGTCCAAGCCCGCCCATTTTACTAATTAAATATTTATTATTTATTAATTGTCTATTGATCAATATACATTATCTAATAACCAAAATTAAATGAATTAATATTAATTGTAATTTTTTACCAAATAATTACCTAACAATAATAGGCTAACATATCTTATAAATCAATTTAATTAATCTAAGTGTAATAAAAAATTATATATCATTATGTAAACGGGTCGGGCCCGGGCCGGGCTCGGACTTGAACACTCAAAACCAAGCCCGACCCTTTTTCTAAACGGGCCTAAAAAAATTTTCCAAGCCCATTCAACGGGCCTAAAATTTATGTTCAAGCCCTCCCAAATATCGGGCGGGTAGCCCAACCCTTAGACAGCTCTAGGCGAATTCTGATGGGGTACGTAGAAGGAGAACTGCCATGGTACGGAACCCCCTTTTCCTTGTAATTCCCCTGAATTTTCCCTCTTTACTTTCTATTGCTTATTACCTTCTTTGTTGTTTTGTACAAGTAGCCTATGAAATAATCAAGAAGAGAGGGAAAACGAGCTGGCATGGCAAATATCTGTCCTTCTTTCTCTTGTTTTTACTACTTTAACCCTGTCAATCCCTAGTAAAATGCTAAAAGCTTGAAACTCATAAGCCTATATAACATGAAGGAAGTTAAAAACCATAGATTAGCTTAAGAAAAATCCACCATGCTCTCCAATTAGATGTGATTGTTTTTTTACCCTCATTTAGCCATATTGTCATAAAAGCATGTTTATCAAGACTGATACCTCGAAAGATCGATAAGACGACTCGAATTCCAAAGCAAGATCCAGATTCACAAGTGAAAAAGGAAGACATTTTTTCAATTTATTGTAATTTTTCATTTTTATCGTCATTGATATAATTCCATTTAAATGAATGAGAAATACATTCTTTTTCAAAAAAAAAATAAAAGTAAAAAGTAACCTTAAACATGTCTAACCTCAAGAGACACTAAGTATGTAAACTTACATAACACCTTTGTTTGCAGTTCATGGTTCTACGAATGAATTTGCTCCTAAGGGTAATACAAATTAAAGCACAATATATTCAAATATATATATATATATATATATATGTTTTATAAAAAATACTAATAAAATTTTCTAACCGAATCACTACATTCATTTTGTTACTATTCAGTCTTTTTTTTTTGTTCAATTCACTTTTGGTTTTTTTTTTTATTCTCACAAACCTCTTCCTAGCATTTTCAATTATAATATAATATAACATATTTATAAGTGGTATGATTGAACAGTCTATTTAACATCATATAATTTTCGCTTCAGATATCCGATCAAGCTTATTCGAGTGTCCATTAAAAGGTTGTCTCATGATCTACAACTTTCATGAAGGACTCAAAAACTAAATTTAATGTTTCAAGTATCAAATCGCTTCTGAAAAATTAGTTGTTTCGGTTGACGGGAATGGACGGTCCATTTATTATTACTTAACTTTTGCTCCATATGTCTGATAGAGGTGATTCAAGTGTCCCTTAAAAGATTGTCAATTATCTACAATTTCCATGAAGGACTCGAAAGCTAATTTAATGTTTCAAATATAAAAAACGCTTGCAAAATATTAGTTGTTTCGGTTAGCGGGAATGGATGGTCTACTTAATATTACATAATTTTTGCCCCAGATGTCCGATTGAGGTGATTTAAGTGTTTATTAAAAGGTTGTTCCATAATCTACAACTTTCATGGAGGACTTGAAAGCTAAATTTGATGTTTCAAGTATAAAAAATGCTTCTAAAAAATTTGTTATTTCGGTGGACTGTCTATTTAATATTTATATAATTTTTTCTCTGTATGTACGATTAAGTTGATTTAAGTGTCTACTAACAAGTTGTTCCATAATCTACAACTTATATGAAGGATGCAAAATCTAAATTTGACTTTTGAGTATAAAAATTATTTCCGAAATATTAATAGTTTGTGTAGATGGTTTACTTAATATTATAGAGTTTTTGTTCTGGATGTCTTATTTAGGTGATTCAAAGTATCTATAAAAAAGATACAACTTTTATAAAGGAATCAAAAGTTAGTAGTTTATTTATCAAAAAAAAAAAGCTAGTAGTTTAGGTGGACGGTCTACTTAGCATTATAAAATTTTTGTTTCAGATGTCCGATTAAGGTAATTCAAGTGTTTATATTAAAAGGTTGTTCTGTAATCTACAACTTTTACTATTTGATTTGGTTTTTTTCGTCTTTTCAACTTCATTTTTTTTGTTTTCTATAATAGCTTATAAGGGTATTTTTGGTATTTTATAAAATAGTGGCCCCCTCCGGATAAAATATAAAATTTACTGCCATTGATGATGGACCAAATTTGGTTGGATCCATACTTAAGCCCAAATCTGTCAAAACGCATGACCTAATTAGAGGTTATTGTATATCAAGTGCAAGAACATGTTCGTAGCACGAGGGCTCTAACCTAGTTATAAATATTTCTCAAATAAGCAAAGCACATCAAATATATAGCTCACCAACAATATTCGTGGCTCCCTGTTTGAAATTAATTATGATGGTGTTGAGGTCTCTCTCTCAAATATACCAGCATAGACAAAGGCTTCCCTCCAATGTCAATGGCATTAAAACCTCTTCCAACCTAAAACAAAAATAAAAGATCTTAATCTACATTTGGGTGTGCGTAAATATATAGGCACCTATAAAAAAATAGAAAATCAAAATCATAAGAATGAGAATGTGAAGTAATTTATTTATTTGGTAATCTGATAAGTACTCTTCATATAACATATGTAACTTTTTTTATTGGATCGGAATTTATTAATTTTTGGTACTGTAGATAGATTGAATCGACGAACTAAGGATATATATCGTTGCTAGGCCTTTGTCAAATTATTTTTTTTACGGTTTCATTCTTGTGCTTAATCGTTATAGGCTGCATATATATGATTAAATTATGTGATTAAAATTTATTTGATTTCAGTCTGTCATTATATATCTTTGTCAAGTTGGATTTACTCATGTCTAGATTATTCTTCTTTTTTGTTTTATTTTGTGTATGTGATCCATGGTTTATTTGATCAAAGTAATTACCTAGAGGAAAGGAAGTATGTTTTTAATTAATTGTTTTTCTCAACTTATTTTCTAAATCATTACTTTAGTTTTATTTTATTGTTTTCTAGTTTAATTTAGTTATTTTGAAAACCTTAAAATCCCCTTCTGTAAGTTCTCCTTAATGTGATTTGCCTTTAAAATTCGTTTCCACCTTCTCTATGGGATTTGACCCCTACTTGCCCTAGCTATTAGTTAAAGGTTTGTGGGGATTTATTTTGTGATTGTTCAATGACTCGATCAATCACCAACACCACTCAGAATTTGTACTTTCCACCATGGTTCCACAAGATATTGCTGATACCGCACCTCCAAGGCGTGTTATCTTGTGTTATTACTCCATGTCACTAGCTTATATTGTTCTCTTTGGCTATAATCTTGCTGACCTAAGTTGCCTAATACTTGGCTATAATGCCATTAGCCTAAGTCGCCTAATACTTGGCTTTAACGCTGCTAGCCTAAGTCGCCCAATAATTGGCTATAAAGTCGATGGCCTTAATCGCCGATATTTGGCTATAATTTTGTTGGGCTAAGTCGCCCAATAATTGACTATAAGTTGCTAGCCATAGTCGCGCAATACTTGGTTTTAATGCCGCTGGCCTAAGTCGTCCAATACATACTAGCTATGCTGGCTCTCGTGCCTCTTACTTGCTGGTATGCAACTAGCTTCTAATGTCATTGGCTCTTCTCCCTCTCATTTATTCTAATACAGTTGGCCTTTGATGCCACTCGCTCTTGCACTCTTACTTGTTATGATCCAACGAGTCTCTATTACCTATAAAGCTACGACGTTGCTAACCTCTTGCTCTAATGCTTTGATACACAAAGGGGGATGAAATTTGATATGCAGTTATCCATACTCCAATGTTAAAGGGAGATGAACTCTATACATATCACATTTATGTGAGCTCCCTTCTTAAACAAGAATTCTTTATACAGTAGCTTCTCACAAAGCATTCTCTGTTAATCATATTATTTATTCTCTAATGTATGGAAATCGGATTTCCATGCAGGGAGCAATAGTTAGAAGGGTATAAAAATATATCTTATACATTGTTTCAAAACGCTCATATATATATATATATATATAGTTTATGCATGAAAACTTCTAATGTGTAGATATATCAACAAAGAAGGCGTTGCCATTAGCAATGAAAAGTAAGACCCTCTCGCTTATGAAGGGTGTAGTACAATGAGCAGTAATACTAGAGGCACAGAAGGTGGTGCAAGTGTTCCAAGGCGTTAAACCTGAGAGATATACAAATTGTCTTCTCCATGTCCATGGCAAAGGCATTGAACCTGACAGATACACAAAAATTATGAGATAAGTACTCCCACATATATTGTTTTTTTTTTTAAATTTTTGTGGATACATACATACATACATACATGCATACATACATACATATATATATATATATATATATATGTATACACATACATACACACACACACATGTGATTCACATAAAAAGACAAAAGAAGAAGATTATATACATATAGCATAAGTTAATCGCATAAATTACATCCAAATTGTTGAAAGAATCACAAGGTTGAAACATATATATATATATATATATATATATTATGTGTATGCATATCGGATATATATTAGCTTATGCCATAAGTACTAAAATCAAGACGCATTAAAATAAAAAGAAGAAAGAAATAATTTGGCACCAGCATGAATATTAAAGATAAAGCCTATAATCATAAAGCATGATAGGAGAACAATTAAATCTATAAAAAAATATACATGGTACATGCATATATTGCCTAATTGCATATATTATAGTAGTAAAACAAACAAGAGTAATTAATAAAAGACGGATTGCAATCATAGTATTTCCGGAATCAAAGAATTAAAAAAAAAATCCCAAATCCATTATTTGCAAATTAAAGCATAGAAACACTAGAATCAATTACAAAAGAAAAAAAACGTTCTTGGCAATTGATTAGATTGCAAATCAATTAAGCATCATAAATTATTCTAAATCAATATATATCCTAATACGTAGGCATCAATTTTCATTAAAATAAAATAATCCTCTTAATATCTTAAATACTCCACTTGAATAAATGGCCTAGGTTTCGACTCTCTTTATTCCCTAACATGCTACTGGCCAATCTCACTCTGTTCGGCCCAAAGATCAACTCGTTTATTCCAAATTTCACCCACAATCAGGTAGAATCGTCAAAGAATAAAACATTAAGAATATTGTATGCTCAAATGCATAAGAAAATTATAACCAAACTTACCTACGTCTATTACCATCTCGGCCTATAGATTTCAATAAGGTTTTAAAATCACATTGAACCTAGGACTCCTAGAATTCAACTGTTACTTAAATCAATTATTGATTCTAACAATAGCATTCATAATCATCAAGATTAGTAGGCCTCCTAACCAATCAAACATGAATACATAAGATGAAGCACAGGGATAAGAAACATATTCAAACAGAAAAATCAAACTATTAAGAACAAAAGTCTCACCATGAATTTATTGATAAAAAATACCTAGAAAAAAGAAGTATAAAGGTTTAGCTTCTCATGGATTGGAAACAATTCCAATCAATGAGAGATTGAAAACTTACAAAACAAAAGGTGAAGAAGGAGGGGGCGGCTGCCTCCTCCCCAAAACCGCATAAAACTAAGAATATGTAGAAAAAAGGTGGTAGGGTTTTTAGGATAGATGGGTATATATAGGGGTTGCCTAGGGTTTAATTTAGAGTTTTAGATGACTAAAACTAACCCTAGGGACGTGCTGAGCTCTTCTCCATGTCTTCAAGCTGATCCAAGTAAGATATATGGGCTTAAATTGGTAAAAAACGCAAGTATGGCCCAAAACAGTTTCTGTCCGCAATGTTCAGTGGCGTTTTCGTCGATGATAATGTCAAGTCTGGGCTTCGACCAAACACGAAAGTTGTAGCTGTCAGAGTTATCTCTCCAACACATTTTGAATCACCTCATTTGGAGTTCTGGATCAAACATTATCGTTGTTTTCCCAAACTGTCACCAAATCTGGAAAGTATTGAAGAGGCTTCAAGAGGAAGACACCATGAGTGTGTCAACGCTGGCTGCTGGGCGCACGCGGAAGTGTGTCCCCGACTCTACCTGGGCGCCCACATGGTTTGTCTGAAGACACATGTGGATTGCCTGAGCACCTAGGTAGGCAGTGTTATGGCTCGACTTGTCATCTTATCTTCTTACCTTAAACTCACCTTAATTTGCTCTTTTGCCTTGAAAACTCTTAGCAATCAACTTTATGGCCTTCATAAGCATAAAATTGGCTCCATAAGCTCTTCAATCACGAACATTATAGCTCCAATCTTCATCCAAAACGTCCATGGAAAATACTTGTGCCATAAATCATCCAAAAAGGTCCCAAAAAGGTGCAAAATCATCAATTTTGCATTTTTCTTCTTGTCAACACTGATGAACACAAATATAACCAATATAAGGCATAATCAAGTATAAAATACCCAAAAAACATAGTATAATGACCATAAAAAGATGTATAATTTTGGTCTGATCATATTTCCTCCACACTTAAGCTTTCCTAGTCCCTAGCAAACTAGTGTTAAAAATCCTAAGAAAACAAAAAGGGTTAGGACTAACCTAAACAACTTATAATTGCACTTTCGTGGGTGCACGGTGGCACTTAGCTTGTGACGCAAGCCATTTAAACCTCTATATGTCTACAAAGGAGGTGTTATGTCACTTGAGGGTTTACTTAATTAGAACGACACCCACAAACATTTTGAAAACATTGATTAGAAATATCAAACTTTAGAAAATAAAGTACTTCTAAAAAATTAAGAATTTTATCTACATTTCCTAATCAAATGCAATAAAAAATTAGTAGAAATACAAAGACCATAAGATTTAAATCAACTATGCACAAAACCACTCCAATTAATAATGTAATTTCTAAGATCAACATACCTTGGAGAATTGTATAAATACACTTTTGATGATTTTGACAAGGAAAACTTACCATAGGCTTATTGAGTCATCCAATCTCCACTAGAAATCACACTCATAGATTAGCATACAATGAATTGAAATGCATTATTCATGGGTTGTAATGGAGCTGAAGGGTAACTGGACTAACAAAGAAAGGATAAGGATAATTCAAATAAGCTCAAGAAAAAGTGAAGTAGTTTTGTGAACAAAATATCCACTTTCTTCTTTCTTTATTGGAGTCACCTTCCATTCAAGTTCAGGGATCATGTTCTTTTTTCTTTTTTTTCAGAGGGACAACTCTTGACATTGCAAGGTCTCTTCTCCTCTTTTATTTTATTATTTTTTTCAAGGGGACAATTATTAGGAATTTACTAAACAATCACCCCCTCCCTTGCTTCCATGGAATTGCTAGTTGTTGTAGAAAACCCCCACACTTATTCTTCTTCATAGTCTCATTATGAACCATAAAGAAAACAAGTAAATCCTTCACTTAATCAAGAGAAAAGGTTAAGAGAAACTTGTTTTTCTTTGAAAGGGTCAAGGTTCTTTGGTAATTGTGGCTAAAAAGAAAAATATATGGCTATTCAATAAGGCTCAAATGGGTTCACTACTATTGTTTTTCAAAGGGATGGGTAGAATTAGGCTCAATCGTAATCCTAAATGCATATTATTCCAATTCAAAGTACACAAAATAGATGAGCATGTATAAAATGCGCCTCAAAAGGGTGACAAAACAAGTTCTAGAAGTAATACACTTATCAAAATATTTTTGTGTATGAAAAACCTTATTAATCACACTTCTCAATCAAAGAATGAAATTGTGCATGAGAAAATTTGAAAAATATTTTCAATGTATTTAAACCAAATTAGTATTACACAAGACTATACTCATGGAAATTAAATCAAAATTTTATTAGAAATACAAAACCAATTTTAATTTTCTTCAAAAATTTTGAAAAATTTATCTCTAGTCAATAAGATAGAAAAATAGGACTTTTCGATATCAAACGGACCTTCCCAGAAGGTAATTTTAATGTGGCCAATTTCCCCTCTTTTGCAATCAGTTTCGCTACAACACCCGCTGCTCTAGCTAATTGTAAACCCCTTCCAAGTGTGATTTCTATGTTATTGTCCTCAATGTGTGTGTGCTAGTGAATTATGATAAAAAAATTCCAAGACTTGTGATCTTCTTGAAATTTTTGGAAAAATTAAGTGCAAAATGACAATTTGACTTATAAAGAAAGTGTGGACCAAATCTAATAAATCAAACAATCATATATTAGCAACTGAACACAATAAGTGGGGCAATCAAAACTAATTGAGCACATGCAAGATTTAATTCACATAGAAAGTATGCATCCAATCTAGCAAATTAATCCAAACATATTATCAATTATATCATCCAAACACATAAGTCTCACATAAGATCCAAATAAACATAGTACAAACACAAACTAAAGCAAAAATTAAACACAAATAAAGATGCATGAAATGTCATGATAAAATGCAAAACACATAGTATTCAAATGAAAAGAGCTAACGGCCTCTCCTTGGCCTCCTTTGGCCCATGTAGTCACGCATGGTATCCTCAATTCGGCGCATGTAAGCTTTCATCTCACTCCTATGTTGCCTCATCTCATGAATCATAACTCGTTGGAACTCTCCCATAGGTAGCTCTTGCAAATCCTCCTCTCCATTAACTTCCAAGGGTGGTGGCACCTCCACATGTGGTCGTTCGTGTCCTTGCTCATAAGTCCTACGATGTACATTATACCAATGTGGATGATTGGCAATGACTGGTCTCTTGATACCCAAATGACTCAAACAACCCACATCAATGACATTGCCTTCTTTGTTGAAGCCTAACTCACCATCGACTTCAACTCCTTCATTCATGATCAACGCTGGAAAGACAAAGGCCTTATCATCATAGGTGGTAGTGACAACTTCTCACATACTATAGAGCAATAACTTAGCCATTGGTATTCCATCACAACGGCCTAATCCATGACAAAGACAACATAGAAATCATCAATACGAAGCTTATACTTGTTACTACTCCTAGGAACGACATTATGATGTAGCAAATAACACACAAGTCTATTTCTAGGTTCCATGTACTTGACTCTTACTTCCCTATTACCTTGGTTTGAATTTGGAGGTAATAGAAAAAAGTTGTAAAGGGTTTGGGATGGAGATGGGTGTTGGAGAATTGAAGGTGGGTGATGGGTGGTATTTATAGTGTTGGATATGGGTGATGGTTGTTGCAGTGGAAGTTGGGTTCGGTTTGGGTGTTGCTGGCATGGGGGCTCGGCCTTCAGCAGCTTGCGCCTGGGTGCTCAGGCCTACGGGCTGGGTGTTCATGCTTGCGGCCTGGGGGGGGGGGGGTGGGGGGGCAGCTGGAGTCGAGCTGGCTGCCCATGGCATGGCATGTGCGAGGTAGCTGGGGGCTGTGGGTTACGGCCTGGGTGCTCAGGCAATCTGTCTGGGGGCCCAGGTCGAGTCCAGTTTTGTTTCCCATATGCTCTCCCTTGCATTTTTCCTACCAACTTGCTTCAAACTCAACTCTTAATGCCCCAAAGCTAAATAGCATTCAAACTCTTGCAAAATTCCCAAAATCCTTCAATCCAAAAACACTTGTCTCTTACCAAAAATCCTTTGATAACCTTAAACTCTTATCACTTAAGATTTCATGTGTATGAGATGTATGAAGTTATTTAATACAAAATCTATAAAAGACTACAAATGATATGCGAATATGCATGAATGCAAAGATACAAATGATGCATGAAATACTATTCAAAACAAAGAATCAACATATTCAATTCATCAAGCAAAGATATCATCAATTAAAGTCCAAACTAAGAAGGAAAAGGTTAAGAAAAGCTTATTCTGGTTGTTGACATTCGTGTGCATGCTTATTCCATCCAAATTGTTGACTTTTCTTCGATCCTTCTTTGAAATTGAACTATGTAGGCCTTAGTTTTCAATGTACCTAATAAGTAACAAAATTGAAGTTCATTAAGTTCAAGAAGTAGAAAAACAAGAAAAACTAAGCATGAAATTCTATCATAACATCATGTTCGTTCTCTAAAGATTAATCATAAAACACAAAAGAGGAAAAGGTAAAGAAAAGTCTTATTGATTGATTGGAGTGATCAAGTCTTCTCAATCGCTAAGCATCTCCTTATAGTTTTCCTTCCACGTAAACATGATCAATTGGTATGACAAGTTTCTGATTTGACCCCCTTGAAGGTTGAAGCAGAATCGTTACAAGCTTATTTCCTTGTGCAATTCGGCTTTTGCACTCATCTTTTATCAAACTTCAATTAGGTTAGACTCTATTACTATGACACAAAAGAAAAATTAGTAACTTCAATAAAATAAAAACAAAAACAATCAAAAGGGTTAGAAAATTGGGTTGCCTCCCAATAAGCGCCTTTCTTTATTGTCTTTGGCTAGACTTCCTCCATCTCCCTTTGTTAAGGTGGATCATACCACTTCAAAGTAAAAAGTAGCTATAATGAGGCAAGAAGAATATGAGCACAAAAATAAAGAAAATAGAAGATAAGGAAAGAAATCACCAATTTTGTTGAGAGCGATCCCATGAATGGCTATGAATGATAATGTCATCTTTGTTGCTGTTAGAGGTTGATGCAATGAGAGCTTTCGGCATCCTTGATTGACATTACTTTTTTCTTGCCCTTGTGAAGTGTCCTCAGATCTTGGTTAATTTCCTCATCCTTCAAAAAGAATTGATCCATGAATATCCATTCCTCTTCTCCATAGCTTTCGTGTTTAAGAAATTTGTTGACCCCCAATAAATTTGGATCTACAGGTTCCAAAAGTTGGTCATCAACAAGATCCTTCAACTTTTTAGGATGTCCAAAGTGCCTATCGTTTGGTGGCTCTTCCTTGTGCTTGGCAATCTTTGGTGGAGAAGGTGGAGGAATATCCATCTCAATGTCTTCTTTTGATGCTTCCTTTTCTTCTTGCCCAATTTTGGAGCCTTCCTTTGGTAGAATAGAGAGGTAGACCACGCTAAGGGCATCATTTTCATCATTGGATAAAAATTGAGTGGCTTCTTGCGAATTAAGCTCATGTGATGCTAAATCATCCATTATTTCGCTTGACACCGCTTCAACTTCTTTCATGATTGGAACTTCAACAACCTCATGAAATTCGCCTTCCATCTTACTTAGTTCAGAATGGGTAGGTTCTTCCCATGACAATGTTGCTTCAATTTCTACCTCATGATCTCTTTATGGAGTTTCTAGCAATCCATCTACTATCTTCCATTATTCCCTTTCGCTTGGTTGCATACAAGAATGGAATATACGAAGAAACTCAACCTCTTCGATCTCATGACCTGGTACGCATGCGAAACAATACACGTAGTATAATCTCTTCCAAAATTGGCACACTTCTTCATTCGGCAACTGTTAGAAAAGTAGAATCTGATTTTGAAGATACTGGAGGATACTTTCTGCCATAGCCTTTAGCAGTCTTCTCGCATCATCAGAACTCTTGAGTTCCAAAATACCTCCACTTGCGACACCAATTTTGACTCAGTCTAAGTGAGACAACCCATCATAGAAACTCTGAATTAACTACCATTCAGGTAAACCATAGTCAGGGTTGCTCTCACATATAGCTTGTTGTATCGTTCCCAATATTCGCACCAACCCTCATCAGGAAATTGTTGGCAAGATATGATGCGCCCAAGGTTGATCATGGACTTGAAGATGACCATGGAGAGCATGGAGAGGATGAGCATGGATTGCATGGAGGCATGGAGATGCATGAGGACGATGGAGATATCGATGGGCTTGTTTCATGATCAAAGAAGATGCTAATCGATCCATTAAGCTTGCCTAATGGTCCAATGACAAGGTTAAGACCTAAGAGGTTCAAGGATGCACTCATGGGCTTTATTCGAACTCATCTTGAAGATATGAAGTCCATCGAATTGCAATTGAAGAGCTTTAGTGATTATTTGAGCAAGAAGGCACCCATCAATTCCAAGTTCATCACTTTGCTTGCTATTGATGCTTAATTGGGCTTGCATAGTTCAATTCGACCATATGAGGCCTTTATCCTATCTTAGTTTAGCTTATTTTTAAGTTTGGATGTTATAAGGGTTGGGCCTTGTTTAATTAAAGTCCAATCCTTGCTTGAGTCTGTTTTTATTATTTATTTTCCTAGTTGGCCTTGGACTTGTTTTCCTTGTCTTTATTTAAGCCCAAGCCGCCCCATAGGTTTTTATTTTACCTTTAGGTCGAACCCTACTACTATATAAGGGTTTCGATCCCTCTTGTAACCAGAAGAAAAGTTCATAATCAGATTTGAGTATTCTCTTTTGTGAGTTTAGTTTCATCGTTCTAGTTTGAACATACTTAGGATGTTTTCAATCTTGTAGAGTCCAAGCAAACAATTAGGAAGTGATTGCTTGATTGTGATTCTTGTGATCTTAGGTTGTCAATTGCAGGTCTAATTGATTATTTAAGGCCGACGAAAGAAGATTGGAATTCATTGTTGAAGATTATCAAGATTTAACAAGAACTAGAAGATTGGTGATTCAAGTTGATCATTGACAAGTTTGGTGGTGGATTTGATCATATAACAACTAGATTGTTATTAAGATAGGATCTCCTTTCGAGCAGAACACCATAATGATTGTCGCTCCATTGTCTCGAAATACTAATTCCTAGAAAACAAAGACTAAAAAGAAAAATTTAGCACTTAAACGAAAAATAAAAATAAAATAACGAAAAAGAAAAAGAAAGAAGTAAGAAATTCTTAGGTGGTAATTTGTCTTCAATCTTCTTGTAGCTTCCTTCCTTCCCAAGCAACAACGCCAAAATTGTGATCGAGTCATTGAACAATCACAAAATAAATCCCCACAAAATAAATTCTTAGGTGGTAATTTGTTTCAATCTTCTTGTTGCTTCCTTCCTTCCCAAGCAACGACGCCAAAATTGTGATCGAGTCGTTGAACAATCGCAAAATAAATCCCCATAAACCTTTAACTAATAGCTAGGACAAGTAGGGGTCGAATCCCACAGAGAAGTTGGAAACGAATTTTAAAGGCAAATCACACTAAGGAGAACTTACAAAAGGGGATTTTAAGGTTTTCAAAATAACTAAATTAAACTAGAAAACAATAAAATAAAACTAAACTAATGGTTTAGAAAATAAGTTGAGAAAAATAATTAATTAAAAACATACTACCTTTCCTCTAGGTAATTATTTTGATCAAATAAACCATGGATCACAGATACAAATTATGAATTTGATTAGATTGCAAATCAATTAAGCATCATAAATTATTATATATCAATATATATCCTAAGACGTAGATATCAATTTTCATTAGAATAAAATAATCCTCTTAATATATTAAACAACTCCACTTGAATAAATGGCCTAGGTTTCAACTCTCTCTATTCCCTAACATGCTACTAGCCAATCTCACTCTGTTCGGCCCAAAGATCAACTCTTGTATTCCAAATTTCACCCACAATCAGGCAGGATCGTCAAAGAATAAAGCATTAAGAATATTATATGCTCACATGCATAAATAAATTATAAACAAACTTACCTACGTCTATTAACATCTCGGCCTATAGATTTCAATAAGGTTTGATAATCCCATTGAACCTAGAACTCTTAGAATTCAACTGTTACTTAAATCAATTATTGATTCTAACAATAGAATTCATAATCATCAAGATTAGTAGGCCTCCTAACCAATCAAACATGAATACATAAGATGAAGCACATGGATAAGAAACATATTCAAACAGAAAAATCAAACTATTAAAAACAAAAGTCTCATCATGAATTTATTGATCAAAAATACCTAGGAAAAAGAAGTATAAAGGTTTAGCTTCTCATGGATTGGAATTGTTTCCAATCCATGAGAGATTGAAAACTTACAAAACAAAAGGTGAAGAAGGAGGGGGTGGCTGCCTCCTCCCCAAAACCGCACAAAACTAAGAAAATAAGATGTAGAAAAAAGGTGCTAGGGTTTCTAGGAGAGATGGGTATATATAGGGGATACCTAGGGTTTAATTTAGAGTTCTAGTTGGCTTAAACTAACCCCAGGGATGTGCCGAGATCTTCTCCATATCTTCAAGCTGATCCAAGTAAGATATATGGGCTCAAATTGGTCAAAAACGCAAGTCTGGCCCGAAACAATTTATGTCCGCAATGTTCAAGGGCATTTTCATCCATGACATCGTCAATTCTGGGCTTCGACCGAAAAACAAAAGCTCTCGAAGTTAGCTTTCTAACGCATCTTGAATCACCTTATTTGGAGTTCTGGATCAAAAGTTATCGTAGTTTTCCTAAGCTGTCGCCAAATTTGGAAAGTATTGAAGAGGCTTCAAGAGGAAGACACCATGAGTTTGTCGACGCTGGCTGCTAGGCGCACGCGGAAGTGTGTCCCCGACTCTATCTGGGCGCCCACATGGTTTGCCTGAGCACCCAGGTAGGCAGTCTCATGGCTCGACTTGTCATCTTATTTTCTTGCCTTGAACTCATCTTTGCTCCATTGCCTTGAAAACTCATAGCAATCAACTTTATGGCCTTCATAAGCATAAAATTGGCTCCATAAGCTCTTCAATCACGAAAATGATAGCTCCAATCTTCATCCAAAACGTCCATGGAAAATATTTGTGCCATAAATCATCCAAAAAGGTACAAAATCATTAATTTTGTTCTTTTTTTCTTGTCAACACCTATGAATACAAATATAACCAATATAAGGCATAATCAAGTATAAAATATCCAAAAATTATAGGAAGATACTTGTGTCATAAATCTCCAAAAAGGTCCCAAAAAGGTACAAAATCATCAATTTTGCACTTTTCTTCTTGTCAACACCTATGAACACAAATATAACCAATATAAGGCATAATCAAGTATAAAATACCCAAAAAGTATAGGAAAATGACCATAAAAAGATGAATAATTTTGGTCTGATCAATGATACCTTATGGAGTCTTTGGAAAGTGAAGTCTTGGAAGAGTGATATTGGCAACACCTTGTGGAACCATGGTGTTACACCATCTTCCTCGCCATCTTAGGTGATCGCCATCGTCTTCGTGTGATGTTCTTTCCATTCCATGATATTTATATTGGAAGAAGGTGGTGGAAGAAATTAATAACTTTCCAACACCATATTGAAGATGATGTATCTCTAACATTGGAAGGAGATGGTAATTTGTCAACCCCATATGGAAGAGGACGTACCCTTTGACATTGGAAGGAGGTGGCATCAAGGTTGTAGAAGAAGGTAATAATTTTCCAACACCATATGGAAGATGATATATCCTTAGGATGCACCTTTTGACATTGGAAGGAGGTGACAGTTCACTAACACCAAATGGAAGATGTACCCTTCATCATTGGAAGAAGGTGATAGTTTCGCAAACACCATATTCTTTTGACATTGGGAAAAGGTGATAATTTCGCCAACATCATATGCCTTTGACATTGGGAGAGGGTGATAGTTTCGCGAATACCATATGTTTTTTACCTTGAAAGAGGGTGATAGTTTCGCGAACACCATATGCATTTGACATTGGGAAAAGGTGATAGTTTCACGAACACCATATGCTTTTGATTTTGAAAGAGGGTGATAGTTTCGCGAACACCATATACCTTTGACAATGAAATAGGGAGATAGTTTCGCGAACACCATATGCTTTTAACATTAAAAGAAGTGGCAATTCGCCAACACCATGAGGATGTACTTCATGATGTTTGGAAGAAATGATAATTCGCCAACACCATATGGAAGAGAGTATATGTAATCACGTTGAAAGAAAGTATCATTTAATTTCATGAGTAAAAGGCACCGCCTGCATTACCTCCTATTTTGAAAGCAAGTATTGGTAACACCCTTCATGATGGAAAGTTTATGTAACGCCTTCAACTAGACGTGGCAACGACAATGTGGGGCGCTTTCACTTGTTGCATCTGCTTAATCCTTTTTTAAGCTACATAGGATGTAGCCGTTGTAAGCCTTTTTTGAAGTTGCATTTGTATAGGCGTTATACACCCCTTTTTTTAAGCTACATAGGCTGTAGGCGTTTGTAAGCCCTTTTTTAAGCTGCATAGTAGGCGTTGTAAGCCCTTTTTTTTAAGTTGCATAGGTTATAGACATTGTACCCCCTTTTTTGAGCTGCATAGGTTGTGGCCGTTGTAAGCCCTTTTCTTAAGCTGCATTGGCTATAGGCGTTGTACGCCCTTTTTAATCTACATAGGCTGCAGGCGTTGTAAGCTCTTTTTAAGCTGCATAGGCTATAGGCGTTGTACGCCCTCTTTTAAGCTACATAGGCTAGAAGCATCAACAAGGAAGGGCACCCCTGGACCTGCAACCAAAGAAGGTGCAGCACTCCTAAGGGTGCACTCACTCCAAGTCAAAATATAGATTTTTTTTAATGGGTTACATAGGCCAGAATCATCAACAAGGAAGCGCACTTATGGCTACAATCCTTGCTGAGTATGGATATTTGATGTTAAACTCAGAAAAATTTAACGTCTTTTTTTTGTGCCCCAAGAACTACTGAAGTTCAATGTTGGTAACGTAGGTAGCGTCAGTAGCAGAGGTTGTGAGGTACTTCACTCTCAGAATTTTATTCAAGGTTGATGTGGTGTTGTCGACGTTGGTTGTTTCAAAGCGGCTGGAAGCTCTAATGCCTTGTTGTTGTCACCGTTCACCGCCTTGGCTAGTTGAACAAATGTTTCTTCCATGGCAACCATCCATTCATTGGTATTTTCGTCGTTGTCGTCTGAATTTGCCGCCGATTACTCTTTTTGTGATGCTCCTCCGCAGTGGAGTCGCCAAAATGTAGATAGGTTCTTTTGTTGTGGTTGAGGAAACGTCACAAAAAGAGTAAAAGGATATGTAGGAGGCGGCGGAGAGGAAGACCGGAGCAGATCTCAGTGAGAGTGTGGTGGTGGCAGGTAATACCTTGGCTTTTTACAATGGTTTGATGTGAGCAAAGAGACAGAGTTTTAGGGTTCTTTCTCTGAGATGCCAAAAGTCCATTTCAATGGTTTCAACTCCACTATTTATAATGGAGAGGCCTTGAAGTCAAGAACGTGTGTAATAAATGTGATATCCCGTAATTGAAGTACATGGTATATGAATTGATAGCAATAATGTGCAATTCAATGATTTACGGTAGGATTGATTTAGGACATCAAATAGGGATATTAATTGACAGGTGCAATTGAGTGATTTATGATGATATTGATTTAAGATGTCAATTATGTGATTTATAGTAAGAAGGAAATATCAAGGACGATAGGTTGAAAGGCTTTATCACTCTCATGTGGAAAAATGTTGGGATTAATTTCCCAACTACCTCCTTGTCTGAGCCTCCAAGCCAAACTATCCAGCACATCCCAAGGGTGGAGCTGACATGAGACCCTGCCACATATCCTATGTCAACTTCATCATACTGTCAATAGCTATGGTGTGTGTGCTGCACATGACAACGCCAAAAAGCAGTGTCACAACTCCATCATACTGTCAATAGCTATGGTGTGTGTGCTGCACGTGACAACGCCAAAAAGCAGTGTCACAACTCCATCATATTGTCAATAGTTATGATGTGTGTGCGCTGCACGTGACAACGCCAAAAAGTAGTGTCAACATGTACCACCTCCTAATGTTGCAAAGACCGAATTGTTAATCAGGCGAAATCAAAGAAGAGGACAACTAAAAACCACCATAAAAATTGGGAGATCAAAAACTAGGAGGTAATTGTTGAAGTAATTTTAATGGTTTAATTGTCTTTTGCTCCCTTACCTTTTTAAAAATCGACATTTTGCCTAATTCTTTTAGACACTTTGCCCCCTTACTTTTCAAATTCGAGATACTTTGCTCTAAAACAAAAGAAAGTTAACGGCACTGTCTATTTGCTGATGTGGCGCTAATGTGGCATTTCCACGTCAACTGCATGTTGGGCCCACAACACAGTAAAATTTTTTTAAAGAAGAAATAAAAATAAGAAATAAGAAAAAAATAAGGTTTTTTAATTTTCTATTTTTAATCATCTTGTGGGGCCCACATGTAACTTGGGTGGCATATATATATATATATATATATATATATATCTCAGAATATATATACTTTAGGATTTAATTTGCAACCCTAAAGACATATCCTTTTCTTGTTAGGATTAATCTCTTTTATTATATAATATATTATAAAAAAACAATAATAGGAGGATATGAAAATTAAAAAAAACCAATCCAACCCTCTCTTCTCATGACTTGAAGAACAAATGAGGAGGGGTATTTTGGTACTTTCATGCTAGATTTTTTCGTTATTTGGGTTGATGATTGAGGGTATTTTGGGAACTTGTGAAAATGTTACTATTTGTGGGTCCCATTCTCCATAAACTAATATTTTTTTGTTGGATTATTTATCTAATGATCCTCATACTTTTATGCTTTATGTTATTTAGTCCTTTACAATTATAGGTTGGACGATTTAACCCGTTGGCTTTTATTTTTGTTTTTTTTTTCTATTTGTCCGATTAAGATGATTCAAGTGTCTATTAAAAGGTAATTTCATGATCTACAATTTTCATTAAGAACTCAAAAGTCAATTTTAATATTCTAAAAAATACTTCCGAAATTTTGTGGTTTTGATTGCCGGTTAATTTAATATCGTATAATTTTTTGTCAACATGTCATATTGAAGTTATTGAAGTGTCGGTTAAAAGGTTATTGCATGATTTACGACCTTCATGAAGGACCCGAAAGCTAAATTTGATCTACGAGTTTTGTGAAGGGTTCAAAAGGGAATTTTTATGTTTCAAGATCTCCATTAACAAACATATTTTTATTTGGATTATTTATCAAATGACCCTCATACTTTTCTACTTTATACTACTTAGTCTTTTACAAATTCTATCTTAATCTAACGTTTAAGCTTCTTTTTTTTTATTCTTTGTTCTATTTGTCGATTAAGTTGATTCATGTGTCTATAAAAAAGGTAATTTCATGATCTACAACTTTCAAGGACTCAAAAACAAATTTTTATGTTTCAATTCAAAAAAATGCTTCCTAAATTTGGTCGTTTCAATTGTTGGTCTATTTAATACCATATAATTTTCGATCCACGTGTCCAATTAAAGTTATTCAAGTGTCGGTTAAAAGGTTACCATATAATCTACAACTTTCATGAAGAACCCGAAAGTTTATTTGATTTACGAGTTTCATGAAGGATTCAAAAGGGAATTTTTATGTTTCAAGATCTCCATTAACAAATATTTTCTTATTTGAATTAGTTATTAAATCACCCTCATACTTTTCTATTTTATGCTACTTAGTCCTTTACAAATTCTATCTTACTCGATTTAACACTTCATTTTTTTTTTCTTTGTTCTATTTGTCTAATTAAGATAATTCAAGTGTCTATTAAAAGGTAATTTTATAATTTACAACTTTCATGAAAGACTCAAAAGCTAATTTTTATATTTCAATTCGAAAAAATGCTTTTGAAATTTTGTGATTTCCATTGACAATGTATTTAATATCATATTATTTTTTATCCAGATGTCCGATTAACAAAGATTCACAAAGATCACTTCATAAAATTTTCAACCCCACAACAAAGCGCAGGACAAAAAACTAGTATAATATAATCAGATCACCAATAATTTGCATAGATATTCTCCTGAGATTTGCGCAAAACATCTACAATAGGTATGTGCTCTCCTCCTTTTATTAAAGTAGAGTTCTTATTCCTCCTCTTACGCTGATCAAATTTGCTTAGGAAAAAGCGTCTTCTGTGAGAGAGATCCCTTTTTTCTTCTCTTTCCTTAAAATAATTGAATCCCAATATATTTGGATTTACACATTTAACTTGGATTTATTTGTACAACCCTTAAACCTTGTTTCTGAAGGCAGTAGGCGTTTAAAGTGTTTTTAATTTGTATTTGTATATCATATAAATTCATCAATGAGTTTCTAACAGTCCATTTTGTTGATGACTTTACCTTTTGTCGATATTTTTTGGTGTATGTGTTTGAATTCTTTCGGATGCTTTCTATAGTTTGCCAGAGCCTTTTGTTTCACGATTTGTGGTTCTTGACATACGGCTTAACAACTTTTAATTTTTTTTTTCTTTCCTTATTTTTTGACAAAAAGAAGTGTTCTTTCATGCATAAACATATATGTTAAGTGTTTAGATTTGTAATTAATAAGCCTTATATATATTCACTTTTTACAGAATACAGATTACATGGAGGAAAACCAAGATTTGACATCATATATTGATGTTCCTCCAGAGGTTTTAAGTTTGATATTATGAAATGTGTATTTGTTGGGGACAATGCAATTTCCCGTTGTGTTTGCAAAAACATGGCAATCAATCTGATCTTGCTGATTCCGCCATTCCATGGTTATTCAATATCCTCAAGACCAACAACACTGATATTGATATAGGAAAATATTTTTCCAGCCCATATATAATTATACCTGTGAGATTAACCCTAGCCCCACCACAAGTATTAGGAGATTAACCCATGGGTGGTTGCTAATGACTCGAGATACTCAAGCCTACTCATTTCTCTTCAATCCTTTGACAAAAAGTTGATTGGAAGAGACATGAGTTTACGCATACAAAGTTTCAATTTTCCAAATGCATTCCCACTTTACACAAAGGATTATACTATTGGATGCAAAGGGAAGGTTATGCAAAAGTCAAATCCGCAGTACCACAAAAACACTCTCAAAGTTCTAGATGCCATAGATGATGAAATTGTGGGAAAAGCTAAGATCAACCTCAGTGACACTAAGGATAAGGAAGTGAAAAGTGACAGAAAGGTTATTGTAAGTGATGACGAACAAGATGAACCGGAAGGAAGTAAGAAATAAAAGGAAGTTGAAGAAGAATTGCCTGAGAAAGAAGAATCAGAGGAAGAAGGAAGATCAGAAAAGGAATAGTCATAAGAAGAAGATGATGATGAAGATGAAGAACAGGGAAAGCAAGAAAGTGGAGAAGAAGAGCATGAAAAAGATGATGATGATGAACCTGAAGATGAGGAAAACGAAGATAGTCAAAATGGCAGAAGCAATGGTGATGATGATGATGATGATGGTAATCCTCAAGCTGAGTAGCCAGCAACAGCAAGAAAAGATACAAGTGCTGGTGGTGAGACTAACATCTATGGCTCTTCTAGTCGGACTAACTCTGAGCCCACTGATAAGAGTCTAGCCACCACTCCTGAACCAGCTGCTTTGAGTGAGAAGGAAACTGAAATCCTCACTAATATAGAACCTCTTGCGACTGCATCAACATCTCCAATTGCCAAAGAAAAGAAAAAGGCATCTACAAGTATAGCTTCTACTCTCATCAAGAAAACATCTCGATCTGTCAGAGCCAAGAAGAAGGTAACCAAGAAAGCCAATACCACTACTACTGAAGAACCACTAGTTGAGTCTGAATTTGATGCCACTATTGGACAAGTGGTTGGCGAACTAGAGGTCCCTAAGAAACGGCCAAGAACTAAGCATCCCAATGTTGAAGAAGCATCTGAACCTGCGCTTTAATGGGACTATGTTTTAAGCATGTTACCCAACATGGCATAAAGGAAACTAGGCATGCAAGTTAGGGTCGCAGGGGTTAAAAGCTTGACTACTCAAAAGGGGAGCTTCGTGCATGCAAAAATTGGTATCAAAATTTACAATTGGTATCAGTATTTCCTTCGAACCCCCTTCAGCAATTAGTGGAACTAAAATTTTCATATTCTTTGATGCAACTAAGTTGTGCCTAATGCTCTGATGCCTTTAACTGCTTAATGTATCAACTCTTTTGAGATAAATGTTGTTGATTGGTTATATTGTCCCTTACTTATTTTACATATTTTGCTTTGGTGCCTTCATTTCTGTTTTAGTACTTTTGCTCTGATCAATCTCACATGTTTTGAAGCACTATTGCTCAGACTGATTGCTTGTGCAACTAGTGCATACACTCAGGGGGAGCTTGGTAAAAATCACTAACTGTAAATATTTCTTTATTTATGTCACAACACTTCAATTCAAGGAGTGTTTTGTCATCATCAAAAAATGGGGAGATTGTTGACTCCATGTGTTTTGGATGATAACAAAACATTCTATTTTAGTGAGACTAATCAAGCTATCTAGTGTGTAGTGGTAAATTGAGTATTATACTTAAAAGAATGATTATGAACAAACCAATCCACACAAAGCTCAATATCACAGAAGAAGCATACTAAGACAAATGCCCTGAAGGAAAGCACAAGTCAAGAGATATTGAGGAAAGCTTAGTTCAACACATCAAGATAGAAGTCTATCATTAGTGGGACTAATACCAAAAGAAGAAGCTACAAGATACAAGTTGATGAAGATAAGGCATTTAGTTGAAGCAAATATTAGTGCCAGCAACGGAGAGCACATTTTAGTGGGACTAACGAAGATCGTCAGCTAGTCAGATTTTGCCAGGGCCAAAAAAAAAATAATGACTAATTAATTTAAACGGCTCTCGCTTTGTCTGGTAGAGCTGTGAGATTGGTGATGGGGAGATTGAAATGCGAAGATTAGGTACTGTACATATGAGATTAGAATTGTAGCTGTAAGAACTAGACCTGGCAATCCGTGTTTCGTGTCGTGTTTACATAGGGTATGAACACATATTTGGCCTGACACGAACACGACACGATTAATCGTTTCCCTAAATCCAAACACGAACATGAGACCTGTTTATAAACGTGTACACAGGACACGAGACCTGTTTAAAAGATTAAGCCGTGTAACAGGTCTTAACACGACAGGACACAGTTGACACGATTCAATTTTTCAAATATTTCAATTATCTAATATATATATATATATATAATTAGAGCTAAAAATGTCTAATAAAGATAAATTGTCTACAAATATCAATTCTAGCAAAGTTGCTAACATAAACTTGACTAAATAAGTAACTAAAAAATACTTGAAAAATCTAAATAAGGTGTTTTTGCATCATTTTTGAACAATAGAGAGATGAATAATTTGATTACCAATCCATGCATGCACACTTCTTGTCTTCACCTTGAGCTCTTTTGAGTTTTGATCTAGCATTAACAAACAATATGTAATATTTTGATTAGTAAGACAATAAGAGAAATAAGCAAAACAACAACATTTTGAACAACAAAACAACAACATTTGAACAGAAAAATAGCAATATTTTGAAAAGCAAAACAACAATATTTTAAACAGCAAAACAACAGCATTTTGAATAGCAAAACAACAGAATTTTCAACAGCAAAACAACATTTTAAATAGCAAAATAGCAACATTTTCAACAAAGAAAACAAAAACTGTCCAGCAGCAGCTAGCAAGGAAAAAATAAGAGAACCAACCACGTACCAAAGACATGAAGAGTAACCTTTTTCAAACTGCTGAAGCATCAACCCCTGGCTAGAAGATTGGCCTGATGGAACTTCTGTGAGACTCAAGTTCATTACATCTTGAGTCAAGTCACCCAAAGTTGTTTCTTCAGTATCTATATATAAAAGAAATGAACACATGAACAAAGGCACAAGGAAAAATAGGAATTATCAATTAAGAAATTGAAAACAACCACGTACCAATTTCTTGAAAAAGCCAATCCTTAGAATAAATAATTGCTTCCACAACATCCTGTTTAAGTGAGCTTTGATATTGATCAAGAACTTTAGCCCCAACACTAAAAGTGGATTCCGATGCCATGGTGGAAATTGGAACGCTCAAGATATCTCG
>AWUE01019562.1:0-15263 GCA_001974825.2 Corchorus olitorius
CAAACAAGCGTCCAACATTTACGGCATGTCCCAAGAATCTCTCCTGTCTTGAGGATCCATGCACACGACAACCAGATTTTGAAAAGAAGACGTCAAGATCCAACTCAGTTAATTGACCAACAGATATGAGATTCAAGGTTAAGTTTGGAACATGAAAAACATCGGGTAGGTCCAAACTAGAATCACACACATTACCAATGTATTCAACAGGCATGGCAGAGTTGTTAGCTGTACGAACAATGGGAATATGACAAGAATTATCTTTAGTAATAAAAATATTGTCATGAGGGGTCATGTGATTGCAACAACCAGAGTCAAAATACCAAGAGTTTTTACTACCTGTGTGAGTAGAAAGAACAAGAGGTGAACTTGTTTTGTTGACTAACTGTTTGACAATAGTCTCGAGGTCAGTCATGGAGATGGTAAGAGATGGCGAAGAAGAAGCAATAGTTGAATCATCACTAGCAACGGCAGTGATAGGCTTAGAACCATAAGACACATTCTTTGAAATTGGCTGATTTGAACTGGTAGCCTGTTTTGCTTTCAACTAGTGACACTCGGAAATCACATGGCCGGGCTTCTTGCAATATCTGCATACAATTTTCTTTGAAGAATGATGTGAAGGAGAGGAAAAGCCAGTAGTTCCAGAACCAGACGATGATGATGTTGCGGCCACAAGAGGGTCGGAGGAGTGATTGCGCTGAGATTTCATAGTTGCAAGTCTGGTCTCCTCAGCCAAAACCTCTGAGATAACAGTTTCAAGACGAGGAGGAGGCTCTCTGTGCAATAAAGAACCTCGAACCGATTCCAACTCATCAGTGAGTGCCATACAAAACTGATAGACTTGCATTTCTTCCTTGAGTTGCACATAATCCTCAGCATCACCAGTGCACCTCCAAGATGGTTCCCTCAAGGACTGTTGATCCCAAATAGATTGCATTTGGGAAAGAAAGTCATGCACAGACTGGCCAGGCTGTTGTCTCAACTTAGCAAGATCACAAAACAATTTATATCCAAGTGCTCGGCCTTTCTTAGCATACCTTCGAGCAAGGAAATCCCAAGCTTGCTTGGCAGTGGATTCACGTCCAAGGCTACTTTTAATTTGAGGAGTGATGGTGTTGCGCAGCCATGTCATAATCTGATAGTTAGTGCAAACTCATTCCTCATTTTTCTTACAAAATTCAACATCATCATCATCATCCTTCTTCACCGGTCTGGGCTTCTCTCCTGAGACATAATGCCATAATCTTCTTCCTTTAAAGAAGCTAGACATATCATCAGCCCATAACATGTAATTTGAGCCATCAAAAACTGTCTGAATAGGCTTAGAAACCTCTGATTTATCCATCGTTAGTGTAGAAAAATAGATAATCAAAGGAGAGGATAATAAAGGAAGCCTAATCAGAAAAATCTGACCTCAAAAATGAAAAGCACAGGTCCGAAAACCTTAGGAACCGATCTGAAAGCACTGAAAATCGGTCAAAAATGCACCGAACCGAGCCGTTAAAGTAACTGAACCGACCCTTGAACCAAAGTCAACGGTCTGGGAAAGTCAACTGGAAGTCAACCGAACTGCTGAGTCAGCAAGAAAGTCAACCAACGTGACACGTGTCAGCCAGTGAGTGGATGACGTGGTGCTGACGTGGAAGCTGACCGGACAGTGATGACATGGACAATCTGACGTGGACCGCCACGTGGCGATCAATGATTGGTCCATGTGGCCAAAAGTGAGGTGGAAGTGTCGTCGGCGCGTGAGGGCGCATGCGGCGTTTGTTTGGGCTGAAATTTCAGTGGTTGCCTCTTCTCGTCGTTCTGAAGCTACTTCCGGTGTTGGTTTTTGATTTCGAGCACCGGAAGTGGCTGAAACGGGAGCGGTAGCAGGTTGAGGAGAGAGAAAAACGTTTGCCGCGCATGGATTAGATTTCGACGGCCGTTGACGACGATCTTCGAGCCGGAAGTTGTTCAGATGTCAAGGAATACATCCATAAAATCAGATTTGCAAGGAGTGATAGGAGGCAGATCCAAAAATGGCAAGAAAAAGAAAAATCCTTGAGGATGGAACAACAACCAGCAAAGAATGAAGAACACAGAACCCAGAAACTAACACACTCTTGATACCATGATAAAATGAAGATTGAAAGTGGCAAAAAGAGTTGTGAATGATTTGTGTATATTTGATGTCACGTTCTATGTATATATATTAGTCAATATACAAGGTTTATATAAATGTACATAAGGCCAAAATAGTGTGCTTGTATGTGAGGCCAAAATAGTGTGCTAACACGTTAAGCACAATAAGAAAGAAGCCAAGACACAAAAGGCCAAAGCACAATCAACAATACCAAACAAAGATTTTTCTCTTTTCTTTAAAAAAAGTCTCTCTCTTGTCTCTTCTTTTAGGGAAAGGCTAAATTATTTTAAAATTGAGAGATATGGTAGCTAATTAAAATCCACATTTTAAAACAGTATTGTGAGTCAGTGACCTGTCAATAATTAAAACTTGTATGTATGTGATCTCCATCATATATATTATTATATAGTAGAAAAGATATATTTCTTTTGATTTTGTGGGCAACATTGAGTTTGATTTGTGTGTAATTTGATAGGTTTTTAAGGTCATTCCCAGGTTAGAGGAACTGCAGCTAAGACTTTCTGGTGACTTTGATGGCCAGTTTCCGACAGACTTGTTTCACCGTATAAAAGTTGTTAAGGTGTTTGGCTCTCTTCTTAGTGGATCCTTTAGTTTTCCAAGTGGTTTCTTCCAGAGATTCTACACTCTGGAAAGTCTTGAATTACATTCTTGTGACTTGGAAGATGTTGTCTCTTCTGATTCTGAAGGAGATGATGCCAAGAAACCAGACAGTACCGTGACAGTGACATGCTCAGGAATTAAAAAGTTGATATTGAGTGGTTCACGATCACGAAATCTTGAGCATATATGGAAGAAAGATTCAGAGCTAGGCCACATCCTTTCTACCCTTGAAATTCTCCAAGTTTGGGGGTGTGATGATTTGATAAAATTTTTTGGACCCTCCCCTAGGCCTGCATCTTTTCAAAATCTCACAACTTTGAAAGTGGAGTGGTGCCAAAAGATGGTAAACTTAATTACACCCTCAGTAGCCCGGAATCTGGTACAATTAACAACGATGGCGATCAAATTTTGCGATGCAATGACAGAAATAGTTGCCAATGAGGGAACAGATGACATCACTTTCAGCAAGTTGCAATATTTAGAGCTGAGTTATTTGAGAAGCCTCGCAAGCTTTTGCTCGGGGAATTACACCATCAAGTTTCCTTGTTTGCAAGAATTGATTGTAGACAGTTGTGGTAGCTTGAAGATGTTTTGTAAGGGAGTTTCAATCAGCCCACAATTAGGGAGAGTAAAAGAATGGAGTTCTGATAAAAAAGGGCGTTGGGCAGGTGACCTTAATACCACCATGCAACATTTGTACACCGAAGAGGTATGAATTGTTAGTTAGTAATTTCATAATGTTCCTTGCTTTCAAACTATTTTCTTGATTGGAACTGCATATGTACATTTACAGTACTATTGATGAAGGAAAAGGTGTTTATATATTTTTAGTTCAGACTAAAGGGAAAAGGGTATTTGTATGGTTTATCATTAATATATCAACTACTTGATTAATTGGTGGAGTAATATGGGTTTGTTAGGTTGGATCACGTAATTTGGAACTCTGGGACACATATCCTGAGTTGATGGAAATATGGAAAGGAAGGAACCCTCCACAAGATTTGGACTTGGAAACCCTTGAAAGTGTCAAAGTTTGTAATTGTAGCAGCTTGAAATACATTTTCACCCTCTCCATGGCCTTGAGCCTCAAGCGACTAAAAGAATTAGTAGTAAAAGAATGCACTAGTCTGAAATACGTCATCATGGAGCAGGAAACTGAGGAGGCAGCAACAACTTATAACTACTCCATATTCCCTAGGCTCAGCAACTTAACGATTGAGTCATGTTCCGGCTTAAGAAGCTTTTATTTGGGAAGGTGGAGCTCTTCATGAAGTTGAATTTTCATCGTTGGGAAGCATCGAGATAGCTGACTGTCCAAAAATGACTACATTTGCTTCTTCATTTTCATCATGTGATGATGGAAGTGAAAAAGGAATTGGTCATGAGGACCTCATTAATACTGCACCCTTTTTCAGTGAAAAGGTCAGTTAATCAGTGAAGATTCAATTTCAATATATATATATTCTTAATATAATTTTCTTTTATGTTTTCTTTTTGTCTGCCTCTCCTTTAAAGTCTAGTTAATCATGCATCTTTTAGTAGAAAAATGATTTTGACTGTAGGTAGTGTTTTTTTTTTTCATTTTCATTTTCTTGTTCCTAAAAGTAACAAAATTAGATTTTTGTGTGCAGGTTGCATTTCCCAAATTGTGGGAGTTGAATGTGTCGTCAATTGACATTCAAAAGCTATGGTACGTAGGACCAAATCACTGTGAATTCATTTTCCAAACTAAAGGATATAGAGGTCAAAAGCTGTGAAAAACTCTTGAATGTTTTTCCATTGAACATGATGGAAAGGCTAGAACAACTAGAAATGTTGCAGATTGTGAATTGTGATTCATTAGAAGAGATATTTGAGCCACAATCACATGCAGTAGCCTCTACTCAATCTATCGTGGAAGAGACAATGGCTAAGTTTGTATTCTCCAGGCCCAGAGTAGAATACCTTAAATTAAAAAACTTGCCCAAATTGAAAAGTTTTTACTCTAGCATTCATGCTACAGAATGGCCATCTTTGGAAACAATGAAGGTGGTTAATTGCCAGAATGTAGAGATATTTGCTTCAGAATGTTGTGGCTTTGGAGAAACACAGGCACCGCACGGGAGCCCAAGTTGAATACTCAAATCAACAACCTCTGTTCCGGGTAGATAAGGTATATATGAAAACACAAGTTCAAATATTCTATTTCTTTCAAAATATATAACTTGCACCAAAATCAATGGGATGGAATTAGTCAAATGCCATGTATTCAAAACCATTAATCTTGGTTTAACACACCTGTTAATTACTATATATTCAGCTTTCGTTCCCTATGTTAGAAAAATTTAACAACTCTGGAAGTCTCAGGATGCCATGGATTCCTCAATTTAATAACATGCTCGATAGCTAGCTAGAAGCTTGATGCAACTCAAAAGAATGAGCATAAGTGATTGCCAGATGATAGAGGAGATTATAGCATGTGATGCTCATCATCCTCATGCTGATGAAGCCAAAGAAGGTGCCATCGGTTTCTCCAAGCTGAGTTATTTGAAACTAAGCGGTGTACCAAGTTTAGCAAAGCTTCTGCTTGGGGGATCATAGCTTTGAATTCCCGACCTTGCAATATGTGACTGTACAAGAATGCCCAAAACTCAAGATTTTCTGTCAAGGAGACTTGACCACTCCAGAGCTGGAGCAAGTGCAATTGACAGATGCCTATGGCTATAATAATAAAAAAGAAGGGCGGTGGGAAGGCGACCTTCAAAGTACTATAAGACGGCTGTTCCAAGAAACGGTATTTGAATTTTACTCATCAACCACCTTTGCTTTCTTCCACCATACTAGTCAGCTCCACCTGATGGAATTAGACACAAACAAAACAAATACCCTTTGAATTTATACACCTAAAGCTTTAATGCTTTCTTTTTAAATGTGCTTTACTGCCTATCACTCTACATGGCCTAATTTGAACAATTCTTTGTTTTGTCTGTCCATTTATGTTGTTCCTTACAATGACAGAATTATGTCCAAGATTGTCAAGTAACTGATCAGGCTACCCTTGAGTTGCCCACGTTGGAATAATTAAATACAACATATGCATATGTTCGATCCACACCCTCATTTTCCTTCAATTGGCAATTGGCACTGAGATGGTAAGTAAGAAGCTCAGCTGTTTGTTTACTTCATCATGCCAAGATTGCTTATAAATTTATATAAAGGTTATTGTAGCTTTCTTATATTACGTACCATTGGAAATGACTTTGGTTGGATTTCATGCCATGCCATGATTATTTCTTTGCAAAAGCCAAAAGGGGAGCTACGTACTTACTTGAGAATATTGGAGTTGAAGAGTGGAAACGGTATTTTAGACAGTTTCACTTCTTCCTATTTAAATAAGTGAATTAAATCATTCTTTATTCTTTTCAATCTGCATATCAATTCAAGACTTTATACTTAGTGGATTACATTCCCACTGGTTCAATATGGAGAATGAATCTTGCAACCTCATACTTGTGCTACTTCAATTATTCAAACTGAAAAAAGAAACTATATTTCCTTTTATAGAGTGTTTTTCAAGTGACTTATTTATAGGGAATTCTCTTCATCTTTGGCTTTGGGTTGTCAATAATATAATTTATCAAAAAGAAAAAGTTGATAGAAAAGTAAACATGAATAGTATACCATCATCCATTCAAGTCAGAAAGACATTAGGCAAGGTAGCTGACATTATAATAAATATATAACACAAATCTCGTGGCCGTATATGTTGAATAATTCAGGGGAGAACACATTCAATTTACCATAGATGTTCTCTTGATTTTGTTTCCTTGCATGTACCTACTCATCTTTCACCTTAAAGCCCTGTTTTTGCTGTACAATCTCAAAGCTATTTTCAATGCCAAATAATTTAACTATACGGACTCTATTACATGATGACACCTCTACTTCAAAAGTAACCACTTTTCCCCAAAAAACAATAATAAGTTGTGATGTAATCAATTATCCTGACGACGGTATTAAACTGCCAGTGAAGGGAAGCATACTTGATTATAAGAATATTCTCCCACCGCCTGTCTTCTAATACATTTACATTGTGTAATGAAACTAAATGTAGCAAGATATTCTAGTTATGAATGAGCTTGAGAAACTTCACCTTTCTCACCAAGTTGGATCACTTCTTCAGAAATTCTGGCAGACGCTTCCATCTTTAGTCCTTGCGTGTCTAGTTCAGGAATAATTGGAGGCTTCATTCTTCGAGTAACTGTCATCTTCAACCCTGCTGTCGTATGGATAGTTGCTCCCGTAGTCATCTCAACCTGCAAATGGGTTTGATTAATTATTAATGAGGAATATCACTTCAAATATTTCTTAATCTTTTTTCTACTCAATTCCATAAATTTACATAGTTTTTGAATGGACTAACATATTCCATAAACTTCTTTCTACTTGAATGACGAATATAACTTCATATATCTTCATCCCTACTGTTCCGAAATAATATGCCATGGTTTCACCATCTGGGCAGTCAACAGTTCTTAATCTGTTTAGCTAATAATGATGACATCAAAAAGAGAGTTTCGGGTTTTTCAGGTCCTATGTGTTGTAACCCGGATACGGGATATCCCAAACTATAATCTACCAAATTAATCATGCAAGCAGAAGCAATTAAAACTATAAACATCCACACAATAAACAAGAATTTACGTGGTTCGGCACTGAACTTGCCTACGTCCACGGAGGAAAAAAAGAAATCCACTAGTTATAGAAAATTACATCAACACATAATTATCAATAACTCTCACTCAATCTCTCAACCCAATCTAACAATCAATCCTAAACCAAACCAAACCCAACCAATCTTGAGCACTCTCGCTCGATCTCTATTTGAGCACCCTCGCTCGGTCTCTACAAACCAATCATCACATCTACCAAACCAAACCAAACAATCACACACACACCCATAAGGACCATCTTTTTGTCTTATGGGGTGCCTCCACCCAAATCTAACCCTTAGACTACATCTTTTCTCCAAGCATACAAAACTTTATAGAGAAACTCTCTATTTATACTAGCACAAACTTAGCCTCCAAGAATCCCTTTCCTACTAGGATTCTTATTTACCAAGTCTTTTTATCCACCAAGCAATAGGCCTAAAAAAATCTCAATCCAAATCTAACTAGGATTTGAGTCAAAATCCTAACACTATGTCCACTTTCATGAAAAATTAACAATGTCAAACTATAGTGTAAACTAATATGTTATATATATGTTATAAATATTTAAGAGCAATTTAAGGTTCCGGTGTGGTCATTCACCTATCTTAATGGTGGAGGCAACCGAGTTGGCATTTGAAGTTTACTGGCATGGGAAAAAAATCTGCTAGAATTACTTTATTCACCGATCCCGTGGGGTCATTTGACCCCACTAAGCTTTGAAAATTTTGTGTTATATACAGATTCTAGTAGTAATTCTTTTTGGCATTTGCCTAAACTGACCCCAATACACTAAAATAAGTGAAAATTATTTATGACCCCATTAAAATTGATATAAAAATTGACAAAATGATTAATCTATGTATCATTAGTTGAAACCTAGATAGAAATATTGATATTGCAACATATGTTCATTGTAGACAAAGGTGAAATTTAACTAATTTTTAAAATAGATATGTTGTGCTATTGGTAAAAGCCAACTATTTATTAAAAAACTTAACATTGTTCTATGTTCATTAAAATTTCTTAAGAATATTGACTTCAAAAAATTTTCTCAAGGATATTGACCTCACCGATGGAGTATTTCATTTTCAAGGATAATTTAGTAGCATGTAATAGATTATTTCATTCATCTAAACATAAAATTAAATTTATACAGTAAGATGGGAAGTAATTTTAGGGGTTTTGGAAATGCTTACTTTGAAAGCCAACTACAGTTTCAGTCATTTGAATATTGTTACTTGCACATCTAATACCCTCCATCCTGTTCCTTTATTTGCTGGATTTTATTTTTATGCATAACAGATAGTGAACAAAATGAACAAGGCAGGTTACTTACTGGTGGAGCTCCAAGCGCCATTTGGAAATTAAATCGTCGAACAAGCATTGCAACTGCTACAACAGTCTGTAGATCAGAAGAACTCCGCTTCAGGTTCTATATAATACCAATCACTAGTGGCCGAAAGGACACAATTTGTCAGCCTAGATGTTTCAACTAGAAAATTGAACCAAATACACAATTCTCAAATAAAAGGTTTGGGCTGACTGAAACTTTTTCATCCATACTTTTTACAAATTTACCTCAAAAGACGCGAACATGTCTCCTACACATTTCCGAGGTCCCCCACCAAAGGGCAAGTAACTGAGTAAGACAAAGAATGCTAGTATTAGTAGTAATTTGCAATTAGGAAAAAAATGACAGGTATTTGAACTGAGAGCAAGGAGTTGAGTGAGACAACATATTAACCAATACCTCAGCGTGACTAAATACTCATAGTTATCTAAGCTAATGTTGCATAAGTGGTGATGATATGGTTATTGAAGAGAAAAATGTAGTGTGGAAAACACTTAGCCAATGGCATTGGTTTCTCGCAGTTAAGTTTCTTGGTAAACCTAGCAAATGCTTCATGCCAAGACAACTGTGGACTTGACTGACCCAAATAGCATGCTTTATATGACTATATCCTATGTTCCCTAAAGTTCTATTTGAAAGCAAAATTAGTAGACAACTGTTTTGAATTCAGTAATCCACAAAGTTTTACATTGCCTCCTTTCTAACAGAAAATTTAACCTCCGGAGATTACGACTTGATTTTGGTTTTACAAGCAACATAGCCTTTAGTAACTCTCATTACACAAAGGCATTTAAGCACACACAAGTATGTCCTACCTGTAAGAGCTACTAATAAAATTGGTTTCAGATAATCCATTGCTAGGATTCCTGTAACTAATGCTCTAAAACAGCTCTAATGAAACCATCCCAAAATTTTTGAAGACGTTTTCTATCTATACCATACTACAACTTAAATTTCTGATAAACAAGATTTTAATAGTAATGAGAAGAAATTTATTGCCATCTCATCTAAACACATGATTGGTGCAATAATAAGCAAAGTTGTAGTCCTTTGTTACCAGAAATTTTGGTTTGTTTCATTCGGATTTGGTCCATCTAAAGGCCATCTCTCAGGATTGAATTTGTCAGCATCTTCCCAGAGACTTGGACTACGATGCAGATTCCAGACAGATATAAAAATGTCTTCACCCCTAAAAGTAAAATTTATGATAGGGTTTAGAATGGGTAGAATCAACATATCAGAGCACTTCCATGTATACTCGTGATAAAGCAACAATGTAAATCAATGGTATCCATCTAAGCACAATAGTTACCGCAGAGCTCTAGATGATTTCTAGCAAAAGCATAGAGATATAAACAAAATATTTGTCACTGGTAATGAAAGGGGAAGGTGCAAGTCCAGAATCAGAGCTTCTAAGTCAAATTACAATTATTTTAAACAACCATGTTATTCCAAGAAAGGTAATTTCGAGAGAAGATGATTTTTAAGTGGCATATCTAATTGGCAAGAAAATCATAATAATATTGATTTTATCAGGGTTTGACCTTTTTATCGGGTACTTTCCAAGCACATCATTCTCAAGAGAACGGCGAATCAGGACAGGTGGCTGTGGGTAAAGCCTCAAAGACTGCATAAAAGTTAGAAGAATCATCTCAACATGTTTTGCATAATTGCATAATATTGGATGAATTCTGAAAGGGGACTGAATTAATTCTCTTACTTCGTTAATAACTCGAGTTGTATACTTGAGTTTTTTCATGTCATCTATTGTAGGATATCGATCTCCTAAAACAGAGTCAACCTAGGAAGTTTCATGCAATAAAAAAGAGAATGAGGCTGTGAGATGGTTATATAGAATTGAAAACTTAGACTAGAATTTTTCTACCAGTATTGCACAAAAGGTTAAAAAGATACCTCATCCTGGAGCTTGGCTACAACACTAGGTTCCTGCAACCATCAGGGAAAAAGAACTGATCAGAACCTGAAATTAGTTGCCATTCGACTATAATATTTGTTTTAAGCCTATGAGAACAATGACTTATAGAAGGGATGGTATTCGGCTCCTTTTTCTCCAAGAACTAATCTTTAAATTACCTTTGATAAAAGATAGAAGGTCCAGGTCAAGACAGCAGCTGATGTTTCATGCCCAGCTATAAGCATTGTCATTAAATCATCACGGAGCTGCTTACTAGAAACCTGCAAAAAATTTTAAATGAAATCTTATATTGCATGAGCAGATTAGCTACTAAAGCATACATCTGATTAGTATTAATACATACATCATCTCCTGATGCCAGCAGGAAGCGGAGAATACTGGGATCTTGCTCATTCATGTATTCCTCATGAAACTGTAGCTCTTCTTCTTCTACCATCCTCTGAGGATTGCAGGTATTAGATTTAAAGGAGAACAAAGGAAAATGTTTAATCGATCAGTGAAAATATTAGTTACCATGAGATACTCATATCAATTTGAAAAACACACAGAGAGCATAGGATAGAACAAACCGCATGATAAAAATTTTAGCTTACATCGATAAAGCAGCAGAGAACCAAATCAAAAACCTTTTTCGAATCCAGATGGCCATATACAAATGTCAATTGAGAATGAGTATAACAGCAAATTATACTTGGTTTAATAAGTAAATGCAAAAAGAAGTCAATGTTCATACAACAAACAATTAAACATAAATGTTTCACTTGGTATAACCAGTGTATGCAAAAGGTAGTCAATGTGGGTAGAACAAAACATTAACACAAATTCTCTCATTAAAAAGACTATGATATTCTTATTGTCCTATTGCTAAAAAGACCCACAAAAAGAAAACTGGAGCAGGGATTAGTGACTCTCCGGCCTTAAGGCTTCTATTCGGCCCCATGCTTCTAATCCTGCATAAAACTAACCAACTAGCCCGCTAAATGTTTTCATATTGGCTCATTTTATATCAACATCCACCCATGCATCTTCAATAAAATCCCAAGAACAACTATATTAGCGATGTTTTCAGGTCTGACATTAGTTATCTATATATATAAAGGATGTGTCAAATACCTGGTATCACTGCAAAAGTTATGTAATGCATGTTCATGCATTCAAACATATCATTGCATATACACAGTGATTATGGAGGACAAAAAAAGCAGTTAGCATAATATTATCTCAATGCGTTTACTGAGAAGTTTACCTTGCATGTAGCAATTAGATCATCTAGTACATCATTAATCAATTTGAGTGCTTCTGCAACCTTCCTTTGTCGTGGTGAAATATCTTTCCAAATAGGGATCTCCCAGGTTGGAATTGGGGAGACACTTCGATCTTCTGCTTCCCTCAAAACAGTATAAACAGCCTGTTCCAGTCAAAACAAAGACAAATTATTTAGATGGCTTTAACAAAATTCAATGGCAACAACATAAGAAAATGCCAGCCAAAATGTAGATAAGAGAAAAGATACCTCAACTATGCCAGTATCATTTCTTAATGAATCAAAATCGTAATTAAATACTGCCTTGCCAATGATGTCCAAGGTCAAATGGGAGAAAAGTGATTCCATTTCTACATCTTCCCCATCAGTTGCAGCACCATCTAGTTTCTTACAAAGCCTATCTGTAGCTTGTCCAAACAGGTTAACCATAGCCGCTACATACTAAAAATTGAAAGAAAAAAGAAAAGGAAATGAAAACATTAATAACTTATCCAGTTATTAACAATAATAAAAAATACACCTATCTTCCAATAATTTTGGATGGCAATTCAACCCTATTTAACAAATGTTCTACTAAATTATACTCTTTTTTTGGACTTCCTTTTTCTATTAAAAATTTTGCACACTACTTTTAACTTATGTCATATATATGATTATTATCAGAAAACCCCAGTAGTGGCCCTTGATCTGTTTTGCTATGTAAGTAAGCTGCATATATTCTATTCCATTTATCAAGAACATAGTCATACTTGAAGGCACCAGCCACTAAGACTTGCCTCGCATGCTTAGAAGAGAAATGGCAAAATATAGAATTTCTCATCTTACATGAACTGTATTTATTCAAGCAAAAGTCACTGTAGCAGGATAAGGTGCAACATAAAAACAAAACACTTTTTTCCCGTTTTGGATATAAACATTAACACGTAATTAATTACAACACCTTTAGGTGAAGTGCTGGGACTATAGCACGTCTTCTGACACGCCATATTTCACCATCAGCTGGGATTAGTCCCTTGCCCATGACAAACTCCAATATTTCTGCTAATATACCCTTCAATTAGAGAGATCAAATGATAAGTCATAGGATAAAGCAATATTAGCACATAAAATATGTAGAAAACAAAACAAAAGCGAAAGAGTTTACCTTGGAATAAGACTTTGAGTTGTCCTTCAATATATGCTTAGCCATGGCAGGGTCAGATACAATCAAAAACGACTGCAGCAAACATAAGTAACGATCAGCAGGAATTCCATCATTACTCATGCAATACCACAAATTAAACAAAAAATTAAGTTGGGTAAAAAAGGATAGACAAACCTTTGGTCCAAATGTTAGCCTGAAAATCCCACCATAAGTGAGATAAAGCTTATACAAAGGTAGAAAGAAGGGCTCACTCCTAATGGCCTTAATCGCCCCTTTTGCCTCTGGAATCTTTGGATAATCTCCATCATCATCAACCCATTTAAATAAAATTTCAAGAACCTCATTGGGAACTCCTAGTTTCGACAAACCATTTTTCAACTGGGATGGAAAACTTGTTCCCAGAAAGACAGAAGAACAAGTAAATTAATTGAAATTATAATTTTTTTTTAAATACAAAATCAAAAACAGATTAAAATGCTTACATAGCATTCACTAACAGAGAATCTATTTAAACCCAATCCACATTACATAGCAAATAACAAAGAATTTTTAGAATACCAAGCTCTTCAATGAAAAATACAAGATACCCAGAAGATAAATAAGCATGGAAACCACAAAAAAAAATGGAACCAGAAACAAAAAAGATAAAGAAAAAACAAAAACCTGGAATTCTTAACAGTGAATTCTCCAGAAGCAATTCGAGCAGCCAACTCAGCCCGGCGTTTCTCTTCAAGTAAACGTTCCACACTCTTAATTCCATTGTCACCTGACTCAGGCTCTCTCCCATTAGACGATGACCCACATTTTACTATCCCAAATTTAGATATTCCTAAGAAACAAATCCCAGGCAAAATTAAGCTAACAAAAATCAGAAAATCATTACCAAAAAAAAAGCAGAGGATAAAAATTGTGAAAAGTGTAAACAAACCAGACGATTTTAAAGGAAAAGCTGTGGATTTGGGTTTGGTTGAATGAAGTTGGAGAAGAGGAAAAGCTGAAGTGGCAGCCATAATTCATTAGGCTGCTAAAGAAATGGCTGAAATATATATAAAAGATATTTCAAAGAAAAAAAAAAGTGAAGCAGATAATAATGGGAAGTGAAATGTGGACATGTTTCCAACTCTCAAACCATTGTCTATATGTTAACCGCTAAAATACAGAAAGTGGGAACTGGGAATCTTTCTAAAACTGTCGTACGATGGATAACGTTAGATACCGATTCATCGAATCACCATTGTCAATTTGTCCATTCCAACCCATCAGCCACAGTTAGAGCCCGTTTGGAAGTTTCTATAGAAAATAAAAAGTTAGAAAGTTTTTCTATAGAAAGTTTAGGACTAAAAAGTTTTTTCTTGAGAAAATACTTTAGCATGTTTGTTTAACCTCTAAAGTTTAAATTAAATTCCTAAGAAAGTAAAGTTAAATTTATTAAAATACCCTTTGATGGATATTTTAAATTTAAAAATAAGATCCTTTTAAGTAATTTTGTCTTAAAATTACTTTCATAATAAAAGTGAGAAAGTGCTTTAACACCTCCCAGGTGTTAAAGCATTTTCTCACTTTGGAGAGAAAGTATTTGGATCAGTTAAACTTTCTTACCCTAAACTTTCTCTTAAAGAACTAACCAAACATGCTAAAATTATTTCATACCTTATACTTTCTATAGAAAGTGATTAAATTACATCAAAACAAACGACCTCTTATTTTCCTTTCTTTTCTCTTTCAAGTTTTTATCCAAGTCATTGGCTGCTAAAGTCTGACTTGGAAGTAATCTATGGTCTTGGTGTTTAAATAACTTTCTGTCCAAAAACAGGCCAAATTGTTAGAGTAGCAAGTTGTAGTTGTAGCAAGTTGTAAGTCTCTCAATTTCTCTCCTTTTTTTTATTGGTTAAATAACTTTTTTGCCCTCTGAATTTGTAAAATTGGATCAATTTGCCCCTTGAACTAATCATTGCGCCACAATGCCCCTTTAATTTACAAAATCAGGTCAATCCCCCCCTCAACGCCGTTAGTCACGTGACTAACGTTCTCCGTCAAGCTGAGGGTTAAGTGCTGAAATGGATTTTTCTAGCCACATCAGCTCAATGTGGGCCCCACTGGCTGGAAAAAGCCCGCCCAAAAG
>AWUE01019563.1:0-12577 GCA_001974825.2 Corchorus olitorius
TTGCCATCGCTTCCAGCGCCGCCGCAACTTCTCACCGACGTTCGTAATAGTGGAACGGTTTGGAGTAGTACTTGTGCCTTGGAGTGAGCAAACGAAGAGGAAGGGCCGGATACGAAGTGTGCGCCATCGCCAGGGTATATACAAGGGACTCAAAGGTTTTTTGCAGGAACATTGAAACAGATCAGGCCATGGATGCGAGAATCCAATTGTTGCGAAGAGCCACCCACTAAATAGTACAGCGAGGGAAGTGCAGAATTAGATGCAAAGACCCCAACAGGAAATGGAGGAAGATATGGGAAAACAAAACCAAGGTGCCATGGAAAATTAAACCAGCCATGGATGATATATAGGAATTTCAACTTGTTTGCAAGAAACCAATGAGTTCAAGCAAATACTTCCAATGGCAAAAATGAAGGGGACCAAGAAAGTAAGAAGAACTCATTAAATAATTCAGAAACTTTGAATAAAAAACAGAGAATAGAGAGAGGTTTCTATTGATAATGATATAAGAAAACATGATTTACAAGATTGGAACATCCCAAAACAAAATTTATACAAATATCATCACCCAAAGTCCAAACACAACCCAATCTTACATTCCCAAAGATTAAAAGTATTAGAAACTTATTTTGACCAATAATCTCTCCAATCATCATCCAAAACAGAGCCCATTGTTAACCCAAAATCTCTTTCATCAAGCAAAAACGACATTCAAGCACAAAGAGTGACCCATCCTTGTAAAGCAAAACCCAGAAAGCTGTAGACATGGCGATGGGAAGGAAAAGGAAAACTTTCTTTGAGAGAGATTTTTTTTTGAAGAGCATAATGGAAGAATTTTATTCAAAACATAGAACAAATCTGCAGAATAGATACAATGCAACAAAGAGCAAACAATAACAGTTTCCCAAAAACCAACAGGAAAATCCCTTTGTACAGCCGCCGAATCAGAAAGCATCACCACAATACAAACCAAAACAAAACAAAATCACACCAATCTTCAAAACCAAATCAAAATCGCACCAATATAACAAAAAGCTTAGAAAACTTTCTTTGAGAGAGATGAATTATATTCATCCCCACCTTCTTCAAGAATGGTTTCTAGCCTTGGAAAAGATGAAGTAAATGTTTTCGAGCAAGGATACGGGAAGGCGCCACTGCACTTGTTTGCCACCTCTCTCATCATCACTATCTTTAGAATTAAAAAACTTGAATTGAAAGAGAGAGTCAGATCTGGTTGAAGAAGAAGGGAAGAAGAAAAGAGAAAGTAAAGGAAATTTAGGGGTTTTTCTTAATGAAAATCATTTCTTTTATTTTTGTTTATTATTTTCTTTTTCCTTTTTTTCGTTTATTATTCTTTTGAAAAAATTTGGGATCCACATTAGCCGACGTGGATTGTCCACGTCAGCACAAAATGGCCACGTCAACACATAACATAGGAGTTGACAGAACCGTTAGTCACGTGACGGGACGTGACTAACGGCGTTGACGGTAAGGGGCAATTTGGCCTGATTTTGTAAATTAAAGGGGCATTGTGGCGCAATTATTAGTTCAGGGGGCAAATTGGCCCAATTTTGCAAAGTTCAGGGGGCAAAATGGCTATTTAGCCTTTTTTTTATATAACTAGTCTGTACCCCGTGCAATTGCACGGGATGATTATATATATATATATATATATGTATATATATAATAAATTTTGAGAAAATAATTTATTAAATTTAAATGCATATATATAAATGGAGTATACATGAATTACAACAATTTAATCAGATTCAAGTAATTTAAATGCATCTTATTGAGCTATTATAGTAAATTGTGTATTCTTGATTAAGATGAAAATTGATCTCATATATGATGAATTATATATAGTTTAGAGTATTTTAAACGAAAATGTAAAGTTTAGGAAAAGGAATGCACCTTTTTTTTCAGAAGATAATTATATGCTTTCGTCATGAGCAAAACACATTACAATCAATATTTATGGCTTTACCTCACATCCAAGAAAACAATTTTAAGCTATTTGGTATGCTCTTAATGTGACTAAATGAAACTCGACCTTTCAGAATGGAGATTGAAACTAAAACCAGAGTTGACGACCCAAGCACTATTAATAGAAATATGTAACAGTAATTTACTATGATTTTTCAATTTAGAATTATAATGTAAATGTAAAAGATAAAATATTAACTAAAATATTTGGAAATTTTAAACTTTTGGTTGCATTATCTTAAAATGTTATTTTTTTAATTTTGAAAGATGTCAAAAAGTTTATCGGAATATATGAATTGGTAAATGGTGTTAAAAATGCATAGTATGTAATATAAATTTTTCATTTGAAATCATTCCTTTTACCATATTATCATGTATATAAACTTTAATATTAAATTCTGGATTAAAGGTACACAGTGATAAAATAATTGATACAAATTGTGCAATTTAAAAGGATAATAATACCACTGACTTTGATTTTGAATAATACTTGATAAAATTATGCAACTGACTTTGGTTTATCCCCAACAATTTTGAATTTGATTAAGAGCAATTAATTTTTCGTAAACTTAATTTTGATGAGGGAATTTTTAGAATTAATTAATTAAATACTTATATTCAAATCTAATTTCAATTTAAATTCAAAAGTTGATAGGCCTGAGCCCACGACGCTCAAGATTAATGCACAAGACCCTGCTGCTGCAGCAAGCAGCGGTCAAGCTGCCCAAAAGTCAAGTTGTTGTGGCTTATAAAGGGAATGAAATAAGTCATACGAGATTCAGGATGGAGGATCCAGCTTTTGACAGTCACTGAAGTGTAAAACTAATTGTGACGACATTATGGTAGTATAATGTATTTACCTTGGTCAGGGGCGGATCTTTGTTAAGGCTTGGGGGGGCCTTGACCCCCACAAAATTTTAAAATTTTCCATTAGTATACATACAAATTTATATATATTTCTATTGAAAATTTCAAATTGGCCCCCCCTAAAATTATTTTGTTTAATTTGGTCCCCCAATTTCATGGTTCAAGATCCGCCCCTGACCTCGGTACCAAAACAAAATGTATTTACCTCTGTTATTTTTTCCAGGCTTAGCTTGTTAAAAGACAGTTTTCTTCTTTCACTTAAAACTTTGTGGAATTTTATAACGGACTTTGCTATACGCCCCTCCATTTTGTCACACACAATGTTCCCTCCTGATGTGTCTATCATATGTCAGGCCACATGTTATCATTTTATTGGTTCCAATACATCATTTATGAATTTTAATTTTTCTAACCCTTAAAATAAAATTTTAATTTTAATTTGGGCTAAACTTAGTGAATTAGTTTTATATTTTATTTCTAAAACCCTATAACAATATTATTAATTATGGAATTTACCCTTAAAATAAAAATAAAATTTTAATTTGGGGCTAAACTTAGTGAAATTAGTTTTGTATTTTATTTCTAAAACCCTATAACAATAAATTATTAATTTTGAAATTTACCCTTAAAATAAAAATAAAATTTTAATTTGGGGCTAAACTTAGTGAAATTAAGGCTAAACTTAATAAAAAGAAAAAAAATAGAAAAAAAATAAAGGAAGAGAGAAGACACGTGGCCTAACGTGTGATGGACACATCAGGAGGGAGAATTGTGTGTGACAAAATGGAGGGGTAAGAAGAATTATCCTTTTATAACATGGCATGTTATCTTTCTAAAAAAAAAAAAAATCAAAGTTTGATCATTTTGAAATTTGAATGATCAGAATGGTATAAAATAGCAATTTTTGCTCCTAATACAATTATTAAACAATAATTTGAATATAAATATTAATTCATATTTTCTAGATAATATATTCAATTTAAGTTAGATTTAAATTTCAAATATTAAAAAATTGTAATTAAATATAAAAATATATGATGTGGCATGAATCCTATGTGGCATGAGGAGAGCATGTCCACATGGGATGCCACGTCAACAATCTCTCTCATGCTTCCTAAGATTCTCTTATAGAATATATATATATATATATATATATATACACGTTCATAATTTACATAGATTAATGGATCAAAATAAGGGCTTGACCTTTGAAAAAATATTCAATTCAGTGTACCTTTCAATTCGGTCAAATAAGAGTCTTATAATTTTAATTTTGACTCAGATAAAGGCCTAACTTGATTATTAACATTGAAAATTGACACGTGGTATTAGAAAATGGCAATGTCGGGTCTTTATTTGAGCCAAACAAAAAATTAGATCCTAATTTGGTTAAATTAAAAGGTTAAGTCTTAAATCGAGTATTTTTTACAAAATTTGACCTTTATTTGAGCATTTAGCTTTTACGTACTCCTTATTAGTCGATAATAATAATAACTAGTAGTAGGAACCATTGGGGTTGGGGTGAAAAAAAACCTTTTTTTTAGAATGCCCGAAAAAAACTCATGTAGCGAATGTATATTGGTTATCAATAATTTTTAAGCTCTATTTAGTAACCCTACTTCCTCTCACTCAACATTCTTAGTAATTCTTTTTCTCAAAAACATTCTTAGTAATTCTCGTAATCTTTCATCGATAATCAAGGTAATAAAATTTTTTCAAAGTTTTTATAGAAAATTGTATGCTTCACTTGTTATCCGAATTTTAAACCTCCATCCTAAAATTTAGTAACCTTATATCTTCACACATGTTTAGCCTTTGGTGAAATCTACATGTTAATTTAATAGACTTTGTTATGTCAAAAATCTCTCGAGTTTTGAGCAAATACTTATGGCGAGGGCGTACCAGTCAATTTACAGTAAATTGATAAAGTCTTACGAACAGTAATTTAATGCTTGTACGGATTGTTTAAATCATTGATTCAGATTTTCTTCATTTTATATCTGTTTTAAAGGTTTTTCGTACTCAATTCAAAGAAAAAAAAACAAATGATTACTATTTCATTGATGGAAACGGATTACAACTGTTAACATGTCCGGAGACAAGATCAAAATTAGTAAAAATGGAAGAACAAGTATGAACTTGTAAGAAAAGCAGAGAAATTATGTAGAAGTTTGCAGAATTTCAGAAAAAAGCTCAGGGCTTGGATTTTTGCAGCTGGGCAAGTTTGTGTGAGTTTAGATGTGTTGGTGAGTTGAGTTGTGTGTCCTTGAACCCTAGGGGTGGCCTCCTTTATATAGGGGTTGGTCATGGGCCTTGGAGAGTCTTCATGGGCTTGAAACTCTTCCTTACTTGATCCTTCGCTGAAACGACGACTTGTTGTTCTTCAGAAAACTTCTCTGGATGTGTTTGCTTGATGAAGAAAAGCTCTAGAATGCCACTCATCTTTGAAATATACTTGTCATCTTCTAATCATAGCCAATTTCGAAATTCCCTTGGCCTGTGTCAGCGCATGCTGCTGCTTCTCCAAACGCGCGTTCTGGCAACGAATCTGGTGACAAAATGGTTTAGATCGCTTGCGAACTTGGCTTGACCTCTTAAGCCACGAAATTAATCATTACTAACACTTGTAAACATGGCTCGAACCATATAGAGCCATCATTTGAACAAAAATCATCGTTTTCGGTCTACATGTCCTTAATTGAAAAGATATGAAAAATTATGACCGAAACGCGATATGACTAAAAATCGTTGCACAACCATTATTAAGCAAGAAGAACAAGTTGGCACTCTTCTGGAGAAAACGACGCGTCAAAATCATTCCCGGAGAGCGTTTTGTCTTTAAAAGAAAATCTGAGAAAAGTTAGCTCCAACGACGTTTGGCGCTGAAACTTGACTGGTCGTTGTACGAACACTTGAAAGTAAAAATGAGAAAGTGTCACACCATGCAATCAATCACCAAGAAATTATAGAAATTTTAAATCCTACTTCATGTATCCTTGATTGAAAAACTTATCAGGAAATCCAAACGCTCATTTAGAAAACGCTCCTGCAATATAACGTGCGTGCACTGAGCAAATGCGTCTGTGCTTGCGTTTAGCAAACGAGCCTGTGCTTGCATTTGGAAAACACATAGGCTGCATTTACATACTTTACTTATAATAATTATAATTAAATTATGACCAATCTTGGGCCCAATTAATCAACTTAGGCTTTTCAGGCTTAAAACCAAAGCCTTTTACTAACAACATCCATAAGATGGCCTAAAATCCAATTAAGACTAACACATCATCATTTAAATCTTGGCCATTCATCTCATTTTTCATATTCATGGACAATTTTACCCTAAAATGAAAATTCGGGTGTCAACAGGCTTAAATCTACATGTTAATTTATTTACTATAAATAGTCTATTTATAGAGAAATGAAATTGATTTTTAAATTAGTAATATTAAATTCAAAAAGATTAACAAACTAAAGCAAAGCCTGAAGAATCAAAGGCTTAGAGGGAGAGGTTGTTATTGTTATATATATATATATATATATAATTATTTGATACACTGTAAATGTAAAATTTGGATTCCACAAGCGGAGTGAGGAGTTGAAATGTGCCCATTTTCTGAATTAATTAAATTTTAAATATTTTAATCTAGAGGACACATGTCACCCTTCTGGACCTGCTGTCGCAACGCGCGGGTCCGGGGGAACCCACCGCCCACGACGTGGGGAAACTACTACTGGAATCTATCTACGGAGTCACCACTAATCTTTTTTATGGTGTGATTAGCCACCTATTTGTTTATTAAGCTTAATGTTAACCCTAGCCTGGCGGAGGTAACACTACACTTAATAAAGTCTACGTAACCAGAGATTCTATGGTTCGGGAGTCGGGTACGTGTGGGGAAGGATTAGCACCCCCACGACGCCCGTCAAAAGACGGCACTGACCAGTCTAAAACTAACGTATAGGTTTCAATTAATGGTTGTCTCTATTCTTAACACTTAAATCTATTCAAGCTAAGTTTAAAGGTTTTCTTAACGACTTTTAATAATGTTAAACCTCTGTCTCATTATAGATTACCCTGGATTAGGCCCATGTTACTTATTACTACTTTTTACTTCTTAGTTTAATTGCTAATTACTGCTTACTACTTCTTTTACTTTTTAACTTGATTTCCCAAAATTAAACTTTTCTGTTTACTTCTTTTACTTTTTAGTTTAATTAACCCAGTCTCTGTTTACTTCTTCTTTTCCTCTTTAGTTTAATTACTCAGGATTAAACTAATTATTTATTCTTCATTCGCTACTTAGTTTAATTTTCTAGAATTAAACTAATCTCTTCTTCTTTTACTACTTAGTTTAATTACCTAGAATTAAACTAATCTATTCTTCTTCTGCTACTCAGTTCAATTACCTAGAATTAAACTAATCTCTTCTTCTTTTACTACTTAGTTTAATTACCTAGAATTAAACTAACCTCTGTTTACTTCATCTTTTTCCTCTAAACTCTTCCTATTTTACTCTTTAGTTTAATTACCCGGAATTAAACTACCCTCTGTTTACTTCTTCTTTTGCTCCTTAGTTTAATTACCCAGAGTTAAACTATCTTCTGTTTATTTCTTCTCTTACTATTTAGTTTAATTACCCAGAATTAAACTATCTTCTGCTTACTTTTTCTTTTTCTATTTAGTTTAATTACCCAGAATTAAACTAACCTCTTCTTCTTTTACTATTTAGTTTAATTACCCAGAATTAAACTAGCCTCTTCTTCTTTCACTATTTAGTTTAATCACCCAGAATTAAACTAACATCTTCTTCTTTTACTATTTAGTTTAATTACCCAGAATTAAACTAACATCTTCTTCTTTTACTATTTAGTTTAATTACCCAGAATTAAACTAGCCTCTGTTTACTTCATCTTTTTCTCTAAACTCTTCATCTTTTACTCTTTAGTTTAATTACTCGGAATTAAACTACTCCATGTTTACTTCTTCTTTTACTATTTAGTTTAATAACCCAGAATTAAACTAACATCTTCTTCTTTTACTATTTAGTTTAATTACCCAGAATTAAACTAACATCTTCTTCTTTTACTATTTAGTTTAATTAACCAAAATTAAACTAACCTCTTCTTCTTTTACTATTTAGTTTAATTACTCTTCTAATTACTCTTTCTTTTTCTTCTGATTACTCTTTCTTCTACTTCCTAGCTTAATTGCTCTGAATTAAACTAACTACTGATGACCATCTTTTGCTTTTTAGCTTAATTGCTCCGAATTAAACTAGCTACTGACTGGTTTGCTTAATGATCTTTAAGTCCTTGACCGATTCATGGATGCATATGATGCATGTAATCCAATTTAAAAACAGAAGTGTTTACCGTGTGATTATACGAGAAACACTATTTGGGCACCTTCCACTTGAACTGGTAAGACCCCCATTGAGATGTTTCAAGCTAGGAAACTTGGATTGAAACAGACAAATACTGTCTAAATTTCAACCGATTATTCCATCTTCGGAATCCAATTATTTATTTCAAATGAGCATGCATTAACAACAATATAGGGAGATATAAATATGGATGCATACGGTAAAATTAATTACATTAATTTAATCTACCTAAGTGACAAATTAAACTTAAGCTACTTAAATCAATTAAGGTACTTAAACCTTATACTAAATAAGTCCAAATGCAAGAGAAAGTTAAAAGCCCAAAGTCTATAACACTAAAGCCCAAATGCACAAAACAAATAAAAGCTCGAGTCAAGAATTGTACTAAATTGGAAGATGGGCCTCGGTGGGCCAAGGGTGAGTCCGGTCTGGGCTGGTTCTCGGGTCTCCAGGCCGGGTCGGGTTATACTAGTACGGATAGTATAAATAGGTCATCTTTCTCTTCTTCCTTCAAACCTCCAAACCCTAGCCGCCTAAGTCTCCACCGTTTGAAATCGCCCTTTGGCGGCGCCACCGCGCCGGAGTTCGAATCTACCACTGACGGAGCTTTGATTCTCCAGATCTCGTTGTCTCGACCTTCCAAGGTCGGAACTTCCCCCGGATTTCTCGACCGACGCCTCAAACTCCCGAAAACTGGCTTGCCCGAACCCACAAATCTTCTCCCAATCTCCAATTTCCGCCGTCAAACAAATCCGATCTCAAAGTATATTTTTTTCCTTTCTTTTCTCTTCCAAACCCCCTTATCAAGTTCTCAATCCGATCCTTCGACCACTGAATCCCTTATTTTTTACTTTCGGCTCTTCTCTTGCTCTCACCCAACTTTAGGCTTCTGAACCTTGACTTACCTCCATCAAAATCTCAGAGAAAATGAGAGTATGAGCACATTTTTTAGCCAGAGAGTCCTCTTTTTGAGAGAGTTTGTGTTATCGGTTTGTGTCGTGTGTTGATTGCTCTCGGTGGGAGTGTGTTCTTTTTTTCTTTCTAGAGAGAGGGTAAAAAAATAAGAGCCTTCATAATGGGCGAGAGAGTGTGTGTAAGTTTGTAGAATCCGTCTGTAAAATGTGACTCCCCTCCTCCTGAGGAAGAAGATGAGCCTATTTATAGGCCTCTCGGGACTCTTGATTGAAGGTACCCACTTCCTTATCCAACGGATGTGAATCCTTTTCTTATTTCCAGATTTTTCTTTCTCTCTTTAGGTGTTTACTGTTTTTGTTTTCTTGTGGTGTAGGCTCAGCTCCTCAGATAAGGATGGAGCGTCTCCTTTGATGAGCTGTAGTGGTGAGTCATCATCCTCTATTTTTTGGATACCGCCTGGTTTTGCTTGAAATGGTTTCAGTACGATGATCTGGCCATGCTCTTCTTCCCAACGCGTTTTTTCCCTTTGTCCTTCTTGGTAAATCTTATTCACTGCTTTGCTTGCTCTTGTTTCTGTTGTGAGCTTTTTTGTCTTCTTTGTTCCATTTACTCTCAGCCCTTTATTTTACATGATCAGTTTCATCAAGTGGTTGTTGATTGTTTGTTCTCTGTTTGAGTGTACTCGGTCCCATTTGAATTTTATTGCACTAGATTTCTGCTGAAAATGGGAACAAGTTGTGACACTGTTTGCTTTAATTTTACCCGAGTCCAGTGTGCCTCTTTGTGTTATATTCTTGGTGCAACCTGTGAAGATGACCCTTGCTGAGTCCTGTGTCCCTTCCTTGGTTGTTGTTATGTGTAGTGTGCCTTGGTAGATTGCACTGCACTGAATTATTTAACTGAATTTTGTCCATTTTGGTAATCATGTGTGTTCTTTTTTATTTATGGCCTTTGAACCTTGTATTTTGGCTGAAACTGCCATTTTGATTGCCATGATCCTTACTGTTAATGCATGTCCTGATGATTGAAACTTGCTTTGTTTGAATGAATCAAAAATGGATTTATTCTGAGTGCTTCTGTTCTGATTTGGAGAGCTCGTCATTGTTGTCCTTTTCTCGATTGTTTTGGCCATTGAATATGTTCAACTTGAATTGCTTTGCTGCCTCGATGTACTTTTTGTGCTGAATTTGGTGTCTTGGAGCCTTGCTGAATGTTTGAATGTGAAACTGAAATCGTGAGGCAATGACACTATTCATGATGGACAGTGGCTGCGGAGTTGCTTGCTTGCTTGAGTGAATTATGCTGCTCCATTGCCTATGAATTTTTCTTTCAGTTGCTTTGCAGTTTGCTGCCACCGTTATGATCCTGTTCTTAAAACTCTACTTCCTGCTCATTGTCTTCAATTCGAGCACATAGTGAATTGTTGATTTCTATTTTAAATGCTAATGAGGTGCTAAATGCCTGAATGCCTTGATGATCCTGCTTTGGTCCAAATTATTTTGTTAAATGCCGAATGTATACTTCTATGCTACTGTGATCATGCCATGCTTTGGTGATTTGTATGCTGTGTGAAGTGCCATGTATACTTGCTTTGCCTAATCCACTTTGCCTATGCATGTTTTAAGGCCTTATTGGTATATCTGAGGTTCGGGAACCAATTCCGAATCTCGTTTCCAAGTTGGCCAAAAGTAAACTCCCCAGGCTTTCGGTTCTCTTGCTTTTACTGCCATGTACTGCTTTGTATTTACTGTCTTGCTTATCATGCCATTTTACTGCTGTTCTTGTGTTGTTGTGTCACTTACTGCTTTCCTTTTGTTTCAACTATTACCTCATATATGCACCCATGGTTGCTGGATTGCTCTTGTGCCCTTTTTGCTTGCTGTTTTTTTTTTTTCATTTTATTGAACCAGGGTATTCACTAATTTAATGGTGTCTTGCCCTTTTAAGCCTGGGGAGCACACTTTGTTCCTGTCTCTTGTGTCTTGTTCTTCTTTGCAGGTTATCGAGATTGCTCTCAACTCATTATGGCAAGCTTAACCTTGCGAGGAAGAAAACAAAGGAAAGGGGGGATGAATCATGGGGAGTTAACAAAGGATGTAAACATGATGCCTCGTAACCCTTGGCCCTTCTAAATTTACCATTAAAAAAATGCCAAAAGTGGAATCTATCTTCAGCTTGTAATTCATTATAAAGTGTGAATAATGTGTATGGCCTCTTTTCTTTCTTTTCTATATTATTAACTAGTCTTCTAAATCTTATGATGTAGCAATACAATAGTAGAAGCCACCATGTACCATGCAATGTCAAATGCCATCCTGAAGTACTATTTTTGCTTCTTGTAAACATAAGTGTAAGGAATTGGGCCGCTCCTATTCTGAAAGCAAGTCCAAGTGCAAACTAATTAATTAAGGCCAAATTTAACAAAGTAAGCCCAGGGAAAATCTGGACCAATTGTTTAATTCTCTCTTTTATTATGCTATGCAAAATATGATATGCAAATATGACATATAAATGCAATGTTATTGCAATGCTATATAATCTGTTAATGCAACGCTAAAATGGAGTGAAAACCTATGCAAGATTTCTATTATGATATTCTAAAGGATCATGAATTGACCCAATGCCCCTTTAGAAGTAATTTACACTAATTAAAAGGATATGCATTAAAAAGGGTGTCTACACCTGCACGTGCAGTCTGTTTTTTTTAGTAGAAATATTAATTCGTTGATAAGAAGAATCGAGATTACAAACGCTGGGTGTTTTAAAACCCGCATCACACATGATCAACTAGTAAACTAGCTAATCTATGTGCCAAAACATTGGCCTCCCTATTTACATGAGCAAAAGAACACTCATCAAATAACAAAGCCAACTCCCGAATCTCATAAATTAATAAGATCACTGCCTTCCCACCAGCTTGGCTTCGAGCTATTAATCTCATTGACGACCAATAACGAATCACTAGAGCTGGCAAAAGCTGACCCGACTGTGGGTACCCAACCCGACCGCCCGAAACCAAACCCAACCCAACCTGATTTGACCAAAAAAGTCAACCAACCCAATCCGCCCAACCCGAAACCGAAACTGACCCAACCCAGAAATGACCCGAAATTTTGGGTACCCGAACCCGAAATTACCCGAATCCAAACGACCCGAACCCGAAAATGACCCAAACCCAAAATGACCCGAACCCGATCAACCCGACAGATTAACCCGAAATGACCCGAATTAGAATTAATTATATTTAAATTGTAAAAACTAAAAATTGTAAAATAATGATCAAACATTATATATTTGATAGTTTTAATCAAATTTTAGTATTTTACCACATCAAATCTCAATTTCATGATATTTATTGCTAATTTTTTAGTCTTGAATTGAAAATTGAAACTATACCATTAAAATTGATTATTACAAATAAT
>AWUE01019564.1:0-39931 GCA_001974825.2 Corchorus olitorius
ATTTGAAAGTCTATTATATATATATATATATATATATAGTATAAATCAGAGACATGGCCTAAATATATATACTATATATATTTGTACCGATTAATTAAGACTTAAATCTCCAAGATTGGAATTATTAGTTATATTAATATATTTTACTTTGGTCCTTAAATTGAACTTTTAAACCATGAAGGTATAGAACTTAAAAGTTAAAACCTTAAATAAGTTGTATAATTAATGTCAAATTTAATGAATCGATATGGAAAGACTAATTGTGTTTTCTATAGTAAAAAATTAATATAAAGTTATCGAATAAATGCCACAAAAAAGAGTTAGTTGAAAGACTATTATAAAATAAAAATATTGTTATAGAAAATATCGGCCTTCTTAAATCAAAATATTGAATTTCATATAACTATTTAAAAAAAATGTTATAACTACAATTGGAAAATAATTTTTATTAATCCCAAATTATAAGAATAGAAATAAAAGTTTTATTTAAACTTCGAGAAACGCAAACTTGAATGACTCGAATCAAATTTGAAACCCGAAATGACCCGACTATTCAACCCGAAAAAATGAACCGTAACAACCCGAACCCGAAAACCCGAGGTTCAAACCCGAAATTATCCGAACCGTATGACCCGAAACCGAAAACGACCCAACCCAGAATTGACCCGAACCCAAATGACTCGACATTTGAACGACCCGAACCCAACCCAACCCGAAACCGAAAATTAATCAAACCCGTATGACCCGAAATTTTCTTAACCCGAAACTGACCTAACCCAAACAATCAAACCCAAATCCAACCCGACCCGCCCATCTGCCAGTTCTACGAATCACTCTCAACAAACACATCTTGTAACACCCATCAAACAACAGAGCATGTACCTCAGCATAGAGTGAGTCAGCTACGTACAAAAAGTAACTTCCTAGAAGCACTCGCAACTACTCGCCCTTCAGCATCCCTCAAGACTAGACCAAGACCTACAACACCATCTTGGGCAGCAAAAGAGGCATTTGAATTTATTTTTATTATGCCTGAAGGAGGAGGCTTCCATTTTGGAGGTTGTCTAGAAATAGGTCCAGTTAGCGAAGGGAGATTAGTTCCCTCATTTAATTGCTGTATCATATTAGAAGTAGCTATAACCAACGCATCCAGTACTCTACAGAACTGGCTATGAACACAAGCATTCCTATTTTGCCAAAGGAGCCATAAAACACAGATAGTTTTATTTATGTTTCCAACTCGAGAAGCTTTGGAGAAGAAATAGTTCCAGAAATCAGTCTCACCATCCCAACTCACCAAACAGGAGCGGCCAACTCCCATACTAGTTTACTGAATGGGCACTCGAAGAAAACATGCAAGCTGGAAGTTTTTATTCCCCCCCGCCTCCCCTCTCGCAGATGTCACAGGTATCAAGAATATTCATTCCCCTTTGAATTAGCGTTGGCTTTAAAGGTAATTGTTGAAGTTTGTTGAACAAAAACAACTTTGACAGTCAAGTTAGTTGGAACAGTTTTTCAAGTTGCAGATTGCTGCTAGTTCACACACAGCAGAAGGGTTGCAACCCTTTTAACCAATGAAAATGCAACTTTTAATCTAATTGCAAGTGTCCTTACAAGCTAGCAAGTCAAGCAACCAGCTGAAGATGCAAGTGAAAGCATAGAGCAGCTTGCCTTCAATTTCATCCAATGGCAGTTCAATATTTTGTCAAGTTGTTGTATTATTGTTTTGCTTTCTTTAGCTTTACTTGCTGAATTTTAATATTAATTATTACCTTGTCAAATCCACTTGTAACAATGAAACTTTATCAATCTATATAATGAAAATCAAATGCAAGTGCTGGAATGAGCTCAACCAGCCTCTTTTAATCCAAAAACTTTCTATTCTTTCCATTTTCTGTTTTGTTTTTATCAATTCTTCATTTTCAGTTTTAACACTTCCCTTAGTTTTTCAATCTTTCAATCTTTGAACCCAAATAATGGTATTAGAGCTTAATAGATCTTTAAGGGACCTGAAAAATGGAAATTATAAGAAAAGAACAACAACTTGAAACCTCAATTTTCTCTGTTGTTCTTGGTTGAATTTCCTTGCAATTTGTTTCACCTTTTAACCAAACTGAAATGCTTCACTTTGGAAGCAAAAATTCAGATTTTAAACTCAATTTGAAATTGGTTTTAACCTTGTTAACCTTTTTTCAAATTATCTTTCAACCCTCAATCTTTATGTTTTGTAATTTTGCTTTCTTTGTAACTTAACAAAACATACTTTTCAAGCATAGATTCAAGCTCAAACACTGAATTCATCTTTATTGAATTTCTCTTGTGTCTCTTTAATCATCCTCCTTTTAAAAACATTTTTTCAATCTAACCAAGAGATATTCAACTCCTTTCAACCTTGTTTTTCAGTTGTTTAAAGCCAGTTAAACCATTTCAAAACCAACTTTGAACCTTATTAAACCAACTTTCAAATTATCTTTCAATCTTAGAAAAGCTTTATTTCTCCATGATTCAAAATGGAAACCAAGCCTGTAGTTAGTATTAAAAACCTTTCACCACCACCAAAGTTCTCTGGTGAGAATTACCATATTTGGAGTGAAAAAAATGAGAAATTTTCTCATTGAACTCAACCTTCGGGAGTTAGTTTCATCTGAGAAAGCAACATAGAAAGGAGGAGCAATTGCAACAAAACAAAGAATTCTACAAGAAAGGCAACAACCCAAGATTGATGATGACTTGAAGCCAAGGAAAGAGCTTGGTGTTTGTTCTTGTCCAACTAAGGAGGAGTGTTGAAGTTAGTTGAACAAAAACAACTTTGACAGTTAAGTTAGTTGGAACAGTTTTTCAAGTTGCAGATCGCTGCTAGTTAGTTCACACACAGCAGAAGGTTGCAACCCCTTTTAACCAATGAAAATGCAACTTTTAATCTAATTACAAGTGGCCTTGCAACCAGCTGAAGATGCAAGTGGAAGCCTAAAACAGCTTGCCGAAGATGCAAATGGAAGCCTAGAGCAGCTTGCCTTCAATTTCATCCAATGGCAGTTCAATATTTTCTCAAGTTGCTGTATTATTGACGTAGGATGAAAAACGTTAGTATCCTTAGAGAAGCGTCCATTGTCGAAACGAAACGAACGAGGGAAGTGAGGAAAACAAAAAAGATTGAAAAGAACACAAAGTGGCACCAACAAGTTAAAAGTGGCGCAAGTTAGTTAGTTAGTTAGCTAGTTAGAATTTAGTTTTATTTATTTTTGCTATTTTTAATTATCTCCTAATTTAATTAGGATTTGAAGTCTTTTCCTATTTTATTTAGGTTTTATTTTCCTAGTCCTATGTTGACTTGGACTTAGGTATTTAGTTTGCCTATATAAAGGCCTTTTTAGTTCAGAAATTAAACACAACTCTTGAATTCTATTTTTCTACGTCAATTGGTAATCAGAGCCAGGCTTTTCCTGATCTGATGTCGATTTACCATGGGAAAAGCAACCATTCTGCTGACGGAGTGATGCAGGATGTACGTGAAGAGCTGCGATCGATAAATCAACGCTTGGATCATGCCACACAACAATTAGATCAATTGATTCTATTGTTGGGTCGCAAAAGGTATGGTGATAACTTCAGGATTCATATGGGAGAAGTTGCCCCCATCAAATATGCGGCTGTTATCAAACCTGTTTATGTGGAGATTGTGGAATCAAAGCCTGAGGAGACTCAACCCAAAAATTTTCAAGTGGAGGAGCCAGTTTTTCTCATAGAGGACAAAGTGGATTCTAAAGAAGCTGATAAGAAGATTGAAGTCATTGAGGAGAAAATCGAATTCGAGGCAACTGAGAAGGCTGTCATGAATGAAGAGAAAATCGAATACGAGACAATCGAATCTGAGACAATCGAAGAAGTTTCGATGAAAGAAGAACAAGAGGTGATTACATGTGAGATGACTTCTAATTTCAATCAACTACCTGTGTAAAAGTTTGTGGATTTTACTATGTTTATAGGTATGTTGTATGATCCTATCTTCTCAAATCTTAACTCGAGGATGAGTTTTTCTGAAGTGCAGGGGACTGACGTAGGATGAAAAACGTTAGTATCCTTAGAGAAGCGTCCATTGTCGAAACGAAACGAACGGGAAACGAGGATGACATAAAAGATTGAAAAGAACACAAAATGGCACCAACAAGTTAAAAATGACGCAAGTTAGTTAGTTAGTTAGCTAGTTAGAATTTAGTTTTATTTATTTTTGCTATTTTTAATTATCTCCTAATTTAATTAGGATTTGAAGTCTTTTCCTATTTTATTTAGGTTTTAATTTCCTAGTGGTATTATAGTCCTTTTTAGAATTAGGGTTTTAGGATTCTCTATTTAAACCAACTTTTATGTTTAGTCAATTATTGTTCTGCTTTCTTTAACTTTACTTACTGAATTTTAATCTTAATTATTACCTTATATCTTAATTATTACCTTGTCAAATCCACTTGTAATAATGAAACTTTTTCAATCTATATAATAAAAATCAAATCTTAATTATTACCTTATCAAATCCACTTGTAACAATGACACTTTATCAATCTATATAATGAAAATCAAACCACTTGTAACAATGACAATTTATCAATCTATATAATGAAAATCAACCAGCCTTCTGTTCTTTCCATTTTCTGTTCTGTATTTATCAGTTCTTCATTTTCAGTTTTAACACTTTCCTTAGTGTTTCAATCTTTCAATCTTTTGAACCAATAGCAATATATTCCATAGCATTCTCCAAATGAAAAACTTCACTGAATACAGGAGATAATTTTTCTATATAAATATATAATATAAACAAACAATATACGGTACTTAAAATAAATTACAAAAAAAAAACCCTTCGAATTTTGAAGTAATTGATGTGTTTGGAGATAAGATGATCGTTACAGTTATTTTATATATACAGAAATCATTTTTTCTTCCTACATATTTAGTACCTACTATAGGCCCAAATACAGGAGAGCAGGATGATGAACTAAAGAAATCAATTAGGCTTGAGAGCTAGCCTTTGGTCTTGGTATGATCTTCTCCCTGCTTCTCGCTATCTTCGTTTTCTCTCTTCGATTCCCTATCTTGATTTTCTTCTTCTGTTATGAAGATCGAGAAAAAATTAAACATAAGATAAGAATCCATATATTTATATACGTTGAAACAAATTAAATAATACATTAAATATAGATATTTTGGCCACATACATAAATATAGATTAGAGCTGATATAACTCTACTCATTACTACTCAACATGATGAAGTTGTGCATTACCCTTTTCACGCCTCGCCAAAAACAGTCTCAAATGGGGGTCAACTGGTAATCCCATATCTGCATATGACGGATCGTACACTTTGTTCTTGATTATTTTGGGCCTGTCAATTGAATACAATTTCCATCATTTAATTGAGTTTATATAGATATAGATATAGATAATATATCAATGGGTCTGGCCAAGTTGAGTTTGGGTTCAAAATCCATGCCCAAGCTCAGCCCGAATCAAGCCGGTCCTTAGGTTTAAGCTGATTCTTATATTATTTAGTTAATAAATCATGAATATTAATTATAAATTTGTGTGATTCGTGTGTAGAGCTGTTCAAGGGCCGGGCTACCCGCCCAAGCCCGTAAGCCCGCCCGATATTTTAAAGGGTTTGGACAAGAATTTTAAACCCGTTGGATGGGCTTGGACAAAAATATCACGCCCGTTTATTAAATGGGCCATGCTTGGGTATGAGAGCAAAAGCCCAAGCCCGGCCCGGGCCCGGCCCGATTAAGGAAATATATTTGTTTTTATTTTTTATTTGTTGATATATAATATATTTAAATATACTTTATACGTACACTGTATATTAAATAAGAAAAAGATGAATAATATATGTAGAAAATCTTATTATCAATGAGAATAGTATATTATAGGTAGTATATATCATATTTTATATTTACAATTACATTTATATAATTAATTAATATAATTTAATTCTTAAAATAATTATTAAAAAAATATTAAACGGGCTTTTGGACAGGCCTTGGTCTAAGTATTTGATAAATGGGCCGGGCTTGGACAAAAGTTTGAGGCCCGTTTTATAAATGGGTCGGGCTTAGGCAACACTAATGGCCTTAATCTCAAAGCTAGGCCCGGCCCAAACCCGACCCGGCCCGACCCATGAACAAGTCTATTCGTGTGCATAAGTATGTTTTGTGTTGAATTCTAGATATACAACAAGTTTAGGATAAGGATTTTAGTTATTATAAAAATAGTACTCCACATATAATACCTTGACGAAGAAGCAATAGGAGCACTCGTGTGATGGTGATCTTTATTGCTTTGCAGCAATGGAGAATCCCATTTGAGTAAGGGAAGTTCAGTTGGGGTTGGCGAACTCTCATCTTGCCAACTCTTTTTCCTCTGCATCAAATTAATATTTAGCCAAGTAAAAATTAATTACAAAAACTTTATATATATATATAAAAAAAATAACTTGATATAAAAATATAGAGATACCTTATTGTGGTTGGTAGGAAGGACATCAAATTGAAAAGGGCTTAGAACTCCCTTAGCGCTGGACCCATCCCCCTATCAGCAAACAAAAAAAATACTTATAGCTTTCCCCGATTAAATATATATCGATATTTTTTGATTTAGCAAATATATATATGCATATACATACTTGATGAATCGGCAGCTCTCTATCATCTTCTTGATCCGTAGGAATGTCTTTTGATGATGCTATAACTTGATTCAACAATGCTTGGTACCCCAATTCTTGTGACCTTAGAAAATTATATTTACTATTTTATGCTTCTTGAAATTGCTAAAGATCGAACTTAGTGTCACTTTATTATACGGTCAAATTCAAAAGGATTTTAAATCAGAATGGAGGATTTTGACAAAGTTCCAAACAAAATAAGCTAAAACATAAAAGATTTAGAGATATACGTACCCCAATAAAGAAGTTTCTTGTGAAGTCATCTGAGCATAGGGCTGCAATTGCAAATTACTCCACACCTTCTTCCCCGAAGACGAAGAACATACACTCATCCAATTCCCTTGTTGTGCCTATATATACAAATAAATAAGGGAATTATATATAGAATATTTAAACATCATCAAATTTGCTTGAATTAGTCTTCTGGTCGAACATGAACTCCTTCTTTTCTGCCAAATATACTAATTAATATTTTTTAATTAATAAAACTTATTATCAAAAAAACCAATAGATCATGTGATTTGCAAAATATTTTATTAGTGAAATAAGTATAGAAAATAAACAAATCTATACTATATTAAAAAGTACGTTCACCTGTAAAACTTTTGAATCGCCCATTATACCCTTATTTTTCGAATATATTTCTTAAATGCCATTATTTAAACTTTTATAGTTTTACTCAACTAAAAACTCAATTTTTATTTAATTAAATCTAATATCTTTATAATTTTTACCATTTTACTATTTTAATTAAAAAACTTATATATATTAAAAAAATTTTAAATATACTTTTACAGTTTTACTCAACTAAAAACTCTATTTTTATTTAATTAAATCTAATATCCTTATACCTATTTTATTTTTACCATTTTACTATTTTAATTAAAAAAAACTTACATATATTAGAATTTTTTAAATATATTTCTTAAATGTAATTTTTTAAAATTTACAATTTTTTTAGAAATAAAATTTTACAGTTATTCTACTAAAAAAATATATTTTTATTTAATTAAATTCAATATTATTACAAATATTTTATTTTTACCATTTTAATTTTAAAAAAATTTGAGACTTTTTGTTAAATCTGGACCCATTTCAATTATAATATAAACTAATAAAAGTATTATTATCAAGTTTAAAACTAATCATTAATTATTCATCATTTTCTAAAACTAATTAAGTTAAAAATTTATTTATTTAAAATTTAATTATTGTGATTAATCTTTTTTCTATTTTTGGAGTGTGTATTGGTAGTTTAATGTATTGGAGTGTCTAATAAGAATTTAAAGTTTTTAAAAATAAAAAGAAGGATAACATGCAATTATTTCCTTTGACTTATATAGTTAGAGGAGTCAATTGGGCGGGTTGGACGGGTGTCGGATCATCTGAGTCTAGGTCAAATGAGTCGGGTAGTTTTATCGGGTTATTGCTCAGCTGGGTTTGAATAAATGATAATTTAGAATGGTTAAAATTATAATAATGTGGATTTTATTGAATAAAATATAATTTTAGTTTATAATTTTCTCGGGTCATTCGAGTTTTGACTCATCTGGATTCAGATCATTCGGGTATGCTGGGTCTAGGGTCAGGCGGGTTCGGGTTTTGGCCTCAGGTCACTCGGGTTTTGAATTTTTCGAATTTAGGATTCGGATCAATTGGGTCAGCCTTGTATTTTTTAATGTTTAATTCTTAAATTTATTATTTACTAAAAACATGATGGATCACGTGCAACGCACGTGAAAGTGAAGACTAGTTACATAAAATAACCTAACCTGATCAGGAAGTTGAAGTCTAGAAGAAGAAGAAGAAGAAGAATCCAAACGGAACTTTGGTGGAAGATTTGATGTTGGAAGACTGTAGTCGTTAGAGGCTCCAACACTTTTCTTCAAATTTCCATTAGTTAGCTCTTTGCTGGGTGTTGTTTCCATTGCTGTTGGAGACCTAATGAATTATTAAAAAGATGAACTTCAAACTTTTTATCATGGAAAACAGAAAAATATACCAATTAACTTTTTTTTTCTTAAATTAACAGAAGAAAAAATAGACTCCAATTACTTATATTTCACTTTGTAGGTATAATATAAAAGAAAATTGTAGAAAAGTAAGTAGGTACCAAAATGGGTAGGGAAGTTAACTATATTTCTAGCAAAAGAAGAAAAGGCAATAGTATATTTAAATATGTGAATATATGACATACAGAAACATATGCTCTGTAGGAATTGTTTTTTCACTGTTGACAGTAATGTCTTGCTCATTCTTAACTGATCCAAAGCTTTCATCCCTTGTCTGTTACAAATTTTTTTCATTTAGTTAGAAACTAATTAAAGAAATATTAACAAAATATCTCGGCATCGAAAAATTAAACAAACTATTTTGTTATATTTGAGATGGTTAGGAACGGATCCTAATCAGTACTGAAACAAAAATTAGTTCAACACTTAGTACCAAAACAAGTAACTAATCAAACTATTTTGAACCCTTTAGTTTACTGATACAATATCTTTCCTAACTAAGGCCACCACATGGCATGCATTTTTAACTTTAAAATTACTTGTCATAATAATTAAATAATTCAATAAAACACAAAATGGAAATTATATAACAAACTATATATAGTTGTTTGTTAGGGAGGTGTGTTGTAGTTACCAGCTGCATAAAATTGTGCACTGAAGCCAAATTAGTTGTTGTTTGTTGCAAGGAAGGAGTAGATACAGGTGAAAGCGTTGTAGTGCTTGTTCCACCCCCATTTTTTCCATGTACCCCTTGGGATCTAATATATATATAATACATATCACAAATTTTATAGCCTTATTTATAATTAAGATTAATGGTTGAAACTAAATTTTAATATATAAGATAAGGGTTTCCACCTTTGAACGTGAGATGTAGGGTATGGGTGAAGATCTTGCTTAGAATGAGATTGACTTTTTCCAGATTCTCCGCTTTCATCTGAGGAAGACAACGGCGATGATTGCCCTGAATTAGGTATTTCTTCCACATCCTCCTCCTGACATGTGCATAAAAAAACATTATAATTATTTGATACATCGTCAGTGAATTTATAATCTTGTTTTTGTGCAGTCTAAACTTCATTAACAATAATGCATGAGCTAATTTTTCATATTGTTATTACACTTGAGTATTTCAATCAATAGTTGATGCATGTCCTTTTACTAAGAGTAATATTTTCAATCATCTCCTAAACCCATATATATTTTGAGAGGAGAAAAAAAAACACGGCAATACTCATGGTATTAAATTTCGATAATTCCAATTTGGAAATTAAATCACCTTTCAAAGGACAAGGCTATGCTTACTACTCCTAGGCACACTACTCTTGTACATTACCATTTATAACTTCACAAAATATTATATAATTAATTAATTAAGACAATATGAAACTAGACAGAAAGCAAAAAAACAGAACACAACAATATTAGACAAGATGAGATTGAATTACCTGCTTATCAGTATCTAGTCTTAATGCCTCTTTAGCAAATGCTTCAGCAACATCTTCTTCAGTAGTCATTTTATGAAATTTCAAAATAGACTTCAAGTTCCTATAATCATATATTATATAAGTAAATTAATTAAAATGAGCACGGTACAAAATGGTATAGAAATGAAATGAATATATGCAGCATATATTGAAAATAAAGTAAACTTTTTCTTTGATTTTGGCACAGTCCCTCTGATATCCCGCTAATTATATTGGTCGTTAACTAATACAGGTGAGCCATACACATCGAATTCTAAATGAGATAGAAACTTTCCTGGCACAATGAAAAAAAAAAAAAAAACTAAGAAATTAATCATGCAAATATAATAAATACCTCTTGTTTTGAGAAATGAGACACCAAATGAGAGAGAGACTACAAAAACCTATATTCAATGAGCAAATAAATAACTAGGATATGGAATGTTGAAGTTACAAGTGAAATAGATTTTTCTCATTCAAGCATTTTTATGACAATTATATATAAACCTCTACTTAGTTATTAGTAGGACTAATATTCACTCTTGTTGAAAATAATATTATTTTAATGGGTTAAATGGGTTGTAATAGAACAGTCCAGACCAAACAAAAGAACAAAAGCAGGAACAACCCAATAACAAGACAAACAAACATGGCTTACAGAACTGAATTGGAATTGAACATAATATACACGTTCTTCTTTTCTCATGATCACTTCCCCAATCCAAATTCTTCTTCTTGATCTTATTTTTAGTTTCAGCAACTCTGTATGTAAACTAAACACTAAACTAATTTATAAATCAAAACACAATTTTCTTTCAACAAATCTATTCTTGATTACCAACCTTAAACAGGAATCTATGCACCCTTTGATAAGGTTGATGTGGTTGCTTGAATATGTATAAATATGTGGGATGACTCATTTATGGTATAAACCTAATCATGATTTTGCAATAGCCTTAAAATGGTATAAAGTATGTTGGATAGATTTTTCCTTCCCTTTTAATTAATTTAGGATGATCCTCCCCTCATTCATTTTTAGAAAATTTTACACCAAATCTTGACTTGATAGAAATCAATTTGAACACACCCTTTCGAAATTGTTGATAGAATTAGAAAGATAGTCGGGTTAGGGTCGGATTCTTCATCCCATGTAATTAGCTAATTAAATTAAATAACTTTTTATTTTATAATATAATCCCTCATACCTATCAGATTACAAAATGAACAAAATGAACTAAAGAATTGATTATAAAATCCTAGAATCTACAGCTTATATACAAGAGAGTAGGAGTAGCTACCAAGTAGCTATAACCAGGATTTCAAATTGCGGTCGCGGCCGTGTTTATGGTCGCGTCACGTTTATCGCGGTTACGGATATAACGGAGGTCTTCGCGGTCATTGCGGTCATCGCGGTCGTGAATCATTAACAATTTTACGCAACTTACATTAAAATGTATTGTTTATATAGTCATAACTATTAATTCCATTAGCATGAGAAAAATTATTACTAAAAATTTATAAACAAAATTTTCATATAAAATCTCATTCTCATATCCCCACGTATTCCTCTGTCTCCCTCTGTTTTTCCATTTTCCTATCCTATCAATTTCCTTCTTCTCTAACTCCTTGCGTTTTCTATTGAAATCATCTCAATTCCAGCCAAAGATATCTAAAGCAGTGAGCAACAATGGAGATTAAGGAAAAGAAAACCTTGACCCTCTGTTTTTCTTTTAAACCCAGCAACAGCCATGAAAAGATCATAGAATTATTTCTCTTAATCTCTATTCTCAACAGAAACTATAACCCAATTATATTACCAGCCAGCAGCATTAGAAAGTTGGCAACATCAGGTCTCTGTTTCATATCTCAAAACCCAGCAATAGCCATGGCCCATGGGGGGAATCTCGATAATCTTTCTTTTCTCCTCTACCCAAACAAAAATTACAATTATATTTCAAGTTTACTTATCTTCTTTTGATTTGGATTGAAGTTCCTCATTCAAAATTTACGTTTTTCATCGAGATTTGCAGATTTTTTTGAGAAAAAGAAAAATTGTTCTATGACTGCTACCGGTGATAGCGGCCAATAGCGGTCCGCTATTGCCGCTATTCACTGTTACGGCAACGTTTTCCGGCCGTTACAAGCTGATATGGACGTGAACGAGATCCACAGTCGCTTTTTCTAAGATAGCGGTGGCGGGTAGTGCCGCTACCACAAAATAGCGACCGCTATAACGGTTGCGGGGCGCTATTTGAAACCCTTGCTATAACTAACTAACTAACAAACTTCTTAACTATACGTAACTAACAGATGACTAAACCAAGGTTAATTTCTAACTTATAATCTCTAACATCCCCCTCAAACGGAGTACAAGTTTGGAGAAAGCCATGTTGAAATTATTAGTTGAAAGAGCCTTGGTAAAGCAGTCTGCAAGTTGTAGTTTAGAAGAGACTGGCAGCAGTTTGATGAGTCCTGTTTGCAGCTTGGTTCTGACCACATGACAATCAATGTCAATGTGTTTAGTCTTCTCATGAAACATTTGATTCTGAGCAATGTGTATAGTAGAGAAATTATCACAAAACAAAGGCGTTGGTGCAGTCAAAAGAACATATAAATCGTGTAGAATATAGGCTAACCATTGTATTTCATAGACTGTAGAAGCTAAAGCTCTATATTCTGCTTCAGAACTGCTTCTACTTACTGTTGTTTGCTTCTTGGTTTTCCAAGAAACTAAAGAATTTCCAAGAAATATGCAATAGCCTGTGACTGATCTCCTTGTGTCTAAACAAGTCCCCCAATCAGAATCTGAGTAAGCCTTTACCTGAAAAGATCCTTGAGAAGAGAAGAAGATACCCTGACCAGTAGTTCCTTTTAAATAGGCTTATTGCTCAAAAAGGCCCCTAAACTTACACAAAACGGCCAAATAAACCCCTGAACTCTAATTGCAGCCAAATAAGCCTCTGAACTCTTAAAAAAGGCCAAATAAGCCCTTTTCTGACGACTAAATGCTGAGATAAGGACTAAACATTTCTAGATTTTTTCAAATGAGGATCAAAATACACAATTCCAACAAATTAAAACACATACTTAGCAAATTTTTACAAATTAGGGAATCCTTAAATTAAAACCAATGCTTCTCATGCGTACACGTTAAATTTGATCGAAAAATGATATTATCATGTTAATTAAAAATCAAACCCTATTAATCAAAATAAATTCATTAAACATAATATGATATAAAATTATCATATGCTTTTTAGTTTATATATATCTCACACACTAGTATTAACTTATACTGTATCTAATTTGTAAAAAAATATTAAGTATATATTATAATTTGTTGAAATTGTGTATTTTGATCCTTATTTGAGAAAATCTTGAAACGTTTAGTCCTTATTTCAGCATTTAGCCGTCTGAAAAGGGCTTATTTGGCCTTTTTTAAGAGTTCAAGGGCTTATTTGGCTGCAATTAGTGTTCAGGGGCTTATTTGGCCGTTTTGTGTAAGTTTAGGGGCCTTTTTGAGCAATAAGCCTATTTAAAAGGAACTATTGGTCAGGGTTTCTGAGCTACCTAAAGATGATCAGTTGTTGCAGTATCAAGATATTGAGCTAGTTGTTGGACAGCAAAGCTAATATCAGGGCGAGTGGTAGTCAAATACTGAAGTCTGCCAACAAGTCTTCGATATTCAGTAGCATCCTCCAATGGAGTACTAGAATCCTTTGTCAATCTGGTTTCTGGTAAAATAGGGGTTGGAACTGGCTTTGAATCAAGAAAATTGAAATCCTTCAGTAGATCCAGTGTATAAATTTTCTGACAAATATTAATTCCCACTTTTGATCATGCAACTTCAAAACCGAGGAAAAACTTGAGCTCTCCTAGATCTTTGATGCTGAAGAGGTCATTTAAATGTTGTTTGATCCTTTCAACTTCTGTAAGATTATTGCTTGCTATGATTATGTCATCAACATAAACTAGCAAATCAATAAAGGAATCATTCTCATTTTTGACAAATAAGGTATGATCAGCTTGAGATTGTGTAAAACCATATTGCAAGAAAGTTTCTGTCAGTTTAAGATTTCATTGTCTGTTGGCTTGTTTAAGTCCATACAGTGACTTAACTAGTTTACAAACCTTATTGGAACCAGAAAAGTAACCTTCTGGAGGCTTCATATAAACTTCTTCTGCAAGATCTCCATGTAGAAAAATTGTATTTACATCACATTGATGCAAATACCTGCCTTTCATAGCTGTTAATGCCAATAAAGTTCTGACAGTAGCCATCTTAGCTACAAAACTAAAGGTGTCCAAAAAATCAATTCCCTCTTTTTGAGTATATCCTTTTGCAACCAACCGTGCCTTGTACCTCTCTATAGACCCATCTGCTTTTCTTTTAACTTTAAACACCCATTTACAGCCTATTGTCTTCTTGCCAGGTGGTAAATCAACCATTTTCCATGTTTGAGTCTTTTCCAGGGCTGCAAGCTCCTCTAACATAGCTTTTTGCCAATTTGGATCTGCAGAGGCTTCTTTGTAAGTTCGAGGTTCTTTGTCATTGTCAACAGCAACAACAAATACTTTATGTTTAGTTGAAATCTTGTCATTGGAGAAAACATTAGCAAGAGTATGTGGACTAGTCTTCTGAATCCCTTCACATTTGTAATTGGATAAATATGGAGAAGTTGTCTTAGTCCTAGTGCTTCTTCTTAATTCTGGAACAGATTCTGGTTTTTGTGTAGAATTTAGAGGTTGAGTGGTTAAGTGTGTATCTGAAGTGTGTTGAAGAGAAGGTTGGACTGTAGGTTGAAGAGAAGTTTGTACTGCAAGAGGATTCTAGATTTCATGATGAACATCAAGAACAGGTTCATGAGACTGATGAACAGTTGGTGGAACTAAGCTATGTGAAGAAGTGGACTGAGTTTTGCACTTATATTAGTTTGATAAACATCATTTGTGTCATCTAAAACTGCAGAACCATCAAAATTAGGTAAGATAAGAGATTTTGCATTCTTATGCTTTGGAAACTGCAATTTGTCATTTTGAGCATAAGATGCAGAATAAGGAAAAATATCTTCATAAAAAGTAACATCACGAGATAGAAATTCCTTTTTAGATTGTAAATCAAATAATTTGTATCCTTTTACGCCAGGTGCAAAACCAATGAAAATGCTTTTAATGCTTCTACTATCAAATTTATGCTTAATATTACTATGGTTAGAAGCAAATGCCAGAGAACCAAAAACTTTCAAGGATTCAAGATGACGAAGTTACTTAAACATTCTTTGAAAAGGTGATTCATTATTTAAAACAAGCGTGGGTATCCGATTTATCAAAAAAACAGCATAAAGAACACAATATCCCCAAAACTGTATTGGTAAATTAGACTGAAATCTTAAAGACCTAGCAACATTAAGAATATGCTGATGCTTCCTCTCAACTACACTGTTTTGTTGAAGGGTTTTAATGCATGAAGTTTGATGCAGAATACCTTTGGAATTATAAAAAGATGGCATGTTGAATTCCTGACCATTATCAGTCCTGATACATTTGATATCTGCATTAAACTGGACTTTTGCTATTGAAACAAAATTCTGAACTATAGGCCAAGCTTCAGATTTTTGTTTCATGAGATAAACCCAAGTAAACCTACTAAAATCATCAATAATGGTAAGAAAGTAAGTTTGTCCTTTAAGAGTAGGAGCATAATTGTCTCCCCAAATGTCAATGTGGATCAAATCAAAACATTTAAGACTAACAGAGGTACTAATAGGAAAAGGACTACATTTATGCTTTGACATGTGACATGTTTCACACAAATGTATAGGTACAGAAGAAGGAACAAGTAATTTCATTCTGGAATATGAAAGATGGCCTAAACGATTATGCCAAAGAATAGAAGTAGCATCATTACATGTGGAAACAACATTAACATGATTACAAAGTGAATCAGAATTGTAATGTGCATCAAAACAATTACAAGGAAAAACAGAATTGAAATGTTCATCAAAATCAGAAATCCTAGAAACAATAACATCAGTAGCAGCAACAGAATGCTTATCAAACATATCAGAAATGACATTTGAATGCTGAGCATGATCAGAAACATGTGAAATAGCAACAACATAATCAGTTTGTAATTTGTAAAGGCCTTTTGATCGTTTAGCAACTACAATCATCTTCCAATGATGGATATCCTGTATCACACATTGAGAAGACACAGTAATTAAGCAACAATTAAGGTCAGTAGTTAACTTTTCTACTGAGATGAGATTAAAAGTAAATTCTGGAACATAAAGCACATTGTAAAGAATTAATAAATCATTAAACTTCACAGTGCCTATGTGTGTGACTTGAACTTGTGTATTGTTAGGCAAACCAACAAACAAATTATAAACCTTTTTATAAGAAGAAAAAGAACTAAGATGACAAGTTATATGATCTGTGGCACCAGTGTCTATGATCCAATCTGAAACTGAGTTATCTTTGTTAGTAAAAACATTTAAAGATATCTTTGGATCTAAAACACAATTATCAATAAAAGAGTTACCATGTGATAAACCTGTAGATGATTGAGGAAGTGAAATGGCTGCATTGACATGATGAGTCTGTGGCTGGATCAGGTGCATAAGCTGTTCATATTGATTCTTTGTGATAAGAAAAGTCTTCATCTTTCTCAGCATTGTCTAGAGCAGTGATAGGTTCTTCTAAAACTTCAACAACATTTGCACTATGAGTGGGTCGTTTTCCTTTGTAGTTGGAATTATAATTCTGAGGAAAACCATGTTTCTTGTAGCATCTGTCTACAGTGTGCCCCTCTCGACCACAGAAAGAGCACTGAGCCTTCTTGTTGTTAGTAAAAGGCTTCCTTACCATAGGCACAGGACCACCCTTGGCAAGAATAGAAGCCTTTACAGCCAAAGCATTAACATCAGCAACAGTAGAAATAGGCAACATAGCAGAGCGTTCTTGTTGAAGAACAAGATAATATGCCTTATTCAATGAAGGCAAGGGGTCCATCAACAAGATTTGAGTTTTGACATTAGAGTAGAGATCAGAGAGTCCTTTGATAAAGATCATAACTTGATCATTCTCATGAAACTCTCTGATTTTCTTGGCTAATGTACAAGAACAAAAAGGGGTACAAACACAAGCAGTAAGAGGCCTCAAAACATTTAACTCATCCCATAAGACTTTCAACTTAGTGAAATATTCATGAACAGAGAAAGATCCTTGTGTGCAAGTGTGAATTTTTGTTTGAAGATCACAAATTCGAAAAGAATTTGTTTGGGAAAACCTAGACTTAAGATCGTTCCATATTTCAATTGCAGATTCTAACCATATGATAGATTAAGCTATAGAAGGAGATACGAAATGAACCAACTAGGATATGACAAGATTGTTACAGCATTGCCAAGCAGGAAACAGAGGATCATCATGAGACAGAACCGGCAGAGATCCATCGATGATGTGCAGCTTATTCTTTTTTAGCAAGGCCATTTTCATGGCTCGCTGCCAAGAATGGAAGTTAGGTCCAGTGAAAACGGTAGAAACAAGCACCAAGGTTGGATTTTCGCTAGCATGGATGTAATAAGGACTGGATGGAAAGTCCTCAGGCCTAAAAGTAGATCCAGTAGATGCCATTAAAGGAACAAGATCGAGAAAAAGATTAATGAAAAGAGATGAAAGAAACTTGTTTGGTTTCTGAGAAAAAGATAGAAAACTGGAAATATTCCCAGAAAATATCAAAGCAGCGGAAAAAAAAAGAAAAAGATGAAAGCGTCTGATACCATATCAGATTATTACAAAATGAACAAAATGAATTAAAGAATAGATTATGAAATCCTAGAATCTACAGCTTATATACAAGAGAGTAGCTACCAAGTAGCTATAACTAACTAACTAACAAACTTCTTAACTATGCATAACTAACAGATGACTAAACCAAGGTTTAATTTCTAACTTATAATCTCTAACAATACCCTTGGGATCCACATTCCGAGATTCGCATTTCAAATTTGGATACATTTACGTTCCGGGAACTTAGGGATCCCAAGTCTGGTTCCATGAAATTGACGTACCAAATTTATATATATATTTATAAATTGAAGAAATTAAGGTTAAAAAAAGCATAAATTTGAAACAAATACAATAAAAACAAGTTTATTAATCTATTTTTCTTATCAAATTTGATTTTAAAATACAAAAAATTTGTAAAAAAAATGAGCGTTTTGTAAATGAGTGTTTTGTAAAGTTCTATCTCAATCTTTATGTAAGTAAATCAACTTAACTTTACTTTATTAATTCCTAGAAAATTTTAGTATATTAAAAACTGATATATATCATTATTCATTAACGATCCTAAAATTATTTTAAAACGTACCGCGAAGCAAAATACCATACCAAAGAAGTATTACCTCAATGTATCGCATACCGGCCAAATATCGATACTCTCTCCCGTTCCACAACCCGGATGGTACCTGACAGGTAACAATGACTTTCTCTCTTTTAATTTTCATTCTTTGTTTTCTCTTTTAAATAATTCATTTTCTTTTCTTTTCCTTTATTTATTTAGAGATGGAGGATCAAACATTGAACTCCTTATTCTTTGAGAAGGAGAGGTATGCATTACTCAAATTACATATTAATATATTGCATGTTGCGGATTGCTTAATATAGTACATTTCAAAAATCAGTGGTATATATACATATATAGACTCTTTTGATAATATAATATTAATTTTTATTCTCTTATTATATTATTATTACTATTAGCAAAAAAATAACAATAACCAAATTCATCAAGGAGAACAATATATATATTATACTATAAATTCTCAAAAATTTTATTAACAGATAAGAGTTAACTACAATAAATTACTTAACATCCAGCAGGAAATTAAAGCTCTTCAAATATACATATAGAAGAGCAAAACAAATTTAAAAGAAAACAAAAATGGTTCCCAAAGAACGAATCAGGTGGCATGTTAGCCAAATGGTGGATTTATTTTCTAAAAGGTTTTCAACCCTAATTTGGGAATAATTAATTAATAAAGAAATCAGTTTTTGGTGTTGATGCTTTGCTTAATCTTTTCTGCATTTTCTTTAATGGCTTCCTTGGTTTCATCAGCCTTCTCTAGCACAGTGTCTTTGGCCTTTTGAGCCGTCTCCTTGGCTGAATCCCATGCATTTTGGGCACTTTGCTTTGCTTTGGAACCAATTCCTTCCGCTGCATCCGTTGCCTTGCCAGCCATTTCCTTTGACTTCTGCCCCATCTATATCAAAAAAAATTTCCAATCAAATTAGTGAACATCCCAACAATGATTAAAACTTAGATTTTAACTTGAAAGAAATTACAAGGGTTTTAATTTTATTTACTTGATTAGCACTTGAGGCAGCCTTATCTTTTATGTTTTCGCCGGTCTTCCTTGCTTCATTGGCTCCTTGTTTGACAGCCTCCTTTGCCTTCTGACATGCTGCCTCAGCCTCCTGCTTTGAACTTGCCTGTGTCGCAAAATAATTAAATATAGTAAGTATTTCTAACCAAAAAAAACAAGAACCATGTAGGCTTAATTACAATGTGAAGTAAAAGTGATTACTTGAATGAATCTTGGCCTAATTAAAGCTCCAGAAACGGCCCTATTCCTAGAAATTCTAGCTCCCAAATAACCAGCATTGATAATGTTGTTAACAATGTTAAAGATTGCCATTTTAACTTCTACGAACTTTGCTTCTTTTTCCCTTTTGGCTTTTTTGCTTGACGAAGACGAAAGAATTGAATGTAAAACTTGACTTTGTGAGTGAGTATATATAAAGGAAGGAAGATAATTGTTTTGGTTGATTTGTTGTCAGAGTAATTTTTGAGAATGATTGGTTAAAAGTCAAGAGGACCCAGTATTATAGGATCCGTATGTGGTTTCAACACCATTTCATATTATTAAAAAATTAGTAATACATGGATGCAAAGACTTTCTTATAAAAAAATTTCCCCTTTTTTTTCTTGCCCTTTCTCATGGTTAGAACTTTTAAATTGAAGATGTTTGAATTATAAGATAAGACAGGGTTATTGTTTTTCTAAGACCCATTTTTTTCTCTTATCATCTTTGGTTAATGTCTTTCAAAAAAAATCTTTGGTTAATGTCTTGATTAATTAACTAAAGCGTAAAATATTGGAGCTAAGCATATTTTAGCATGTAATACATGAACTTGAGAGATTAAAAGGCACTAGAGTTTGGGATTGGGAAATGTTTAACCAATAACCAATGCAATTCTTAAATTTGCCAATTCTTAAATTTGGCCTGCATTTTTTTTGCTACTCATGAACATGATATTGAAATGGGCTATACAATAGGAGGTAACCCTCTCCTTTCGCATAATCCCACCCCCATCCCAGGATTCGAACCCGGGACCTCCCACAAGAAGTCCCAAACTTTAACCACTGGAGTGTCCCCAAGGGGACTAAATTTGGCCTGTATAAAAGCACAAGGTTACCCATTTTTCTGATTTACTTAATCCGGGGCATAAATCATCATAAAAGTTAGCCCTTCAGTAGAGAAAACTGACAGGTTATGTGAACTAAAATAACAGACACTTCATTTCTTCTGATACATTGAATTAGTTTGTAATTTTTGTTTGGCTGAGAAACTAGGCCTAAAAGTATGATTAAACATATCAAAAAATTATTGCAGAAATTGCCTAATTCCAGAAGAAAAAAATTGTTCTGGAGCTGATATTCAGAAAGCTTTGCACAAGAGAAACTAAAAGTCAGATCGTCAGAGGAAGATCCTCGTATCTGCTTTGAAGAATGGAGTATAAGCACATTATTATCTCATAATCATGTCTGACAATGATTCCTGACAACAAAAATTGTACAGAATAATAGCACCCATAGTTTAGTTCTCGACATCTTGAGATGGTGGACATGAATAACTGTTTAGCAAGGCTGAACGATGAAGTTAATCCAATAACTGTTACTTAGGGGGCAATTTAGGAAGGGACAAAAGACCAAAACTTCAAAGGTACCATGTAATAATACATGTACAGGTAAGACAACTGATGCATTCCAGAATCTGATGCCATCCCCCAGTTAGTAGCCCTTGTTTCCACGAATCCTAGCTCTCATGTCAACCTGGTAGTGAAAACAATGCATGCATAACAGGTTAATATAACTGGAAGTCTTTGATACTCAATAGCATCAGAATGTCATAACGTACAATTTACGAAACCATTTCACCACAATAGCCAGAATAAGGAAAGAACAATCACAGATGTATCATGTGTGGACTACACACCACCTACAGCAACTACTGTGATGCTCTCAATAACTATAAATGAGCTGCAGCCTGCAATTAAAACATCAGCTGCAGAAGCTTCTAGGAATTGTGTTGCATCCAAACGGGCAAAAACATATAACTCTCACTCCACCTTTCTCTCAGCACCCTCCCCTTATATATTAAAAATACATAAACAAAAGGAAGCATTTTACTTTATAATATAGGTGCCTTAATATTAATTTCAATCAACATGCATTTCATCAAAGTCTAAATATCCTAGATCACGCCCATAACTTTATTGATTATATCTTCCAAACACATGTACCCCGCATCGAACCTAATATAAATACAAATTTAGGATTTCTGCATTAAAATTAAATCAGGGAGACCAAAATGTTGGAGTTCATAAGCTCAACTTCATTGAGACCTAATATGCCAATTTCTCACATATACCAAGCACCTGAACTAGATGTAGTATAAGAAAATAATCCCCCCAAATGTAAGGGGAAACTAGCAAACAATTGGGTGCACCACTGTTTGAGAGTCATATCAAGTCCAAGAGATGTAGGGAAAGAATAATACCATTATCTTATGGGACCCTACTTATTTAAATATGGTCCAAGCTTGAATATACTTGATAGCCCTAAAGCTAAAACTAATGAAAACTATAACATAAGAAATCAGGCATAGTGTAATCTGAGGATTGACAAGCAATCGGCAATTGTAAATACTGCAGCGAGTATACGAAGATATCAAATTGAACCGCTCTATCAGGTTCATTTGGTCTTTTCTATGCAATACAGTTTGATTGAGAGTTATGGGTCAAAACAGAACCTTTTTTTTTCTTTGTTTAATGAGAAAAAAGGGAAATAGAGGAAAACAAAGAGTTCTCGTTCCCGGTCTGTGCTATAAAGCAGATATGCGACATCAGTAGGAATAAAATTCTCATTTAATTCAAATATACTCTGATTCAGTATGCGATATAGGATAGTATTGGCTTTTCACTAGGTTCCATTTATGAACATGACCTTACTGGACACTAAAATTTCTGAAACATCCTTACACTATCAATGGCTTATCTTGAGAGAGGAGCAGAGGCATGGAATCCTGGGAACACACTCTCAAGAACAACCATAGAGCACAGTTGACACTGCTTTTTACAAAATAAACATATTTGTCTTTGAAAGGTTGAAATCTTTTAGTAAGTCTTTTCATAGGTAGATGGTCAAATGTGTACAAAATGTCAAATCAACAGAGAAGATACATTAAACCATTGAAATCAAAGAAAAAAAAGACGCCCCCATTGATCCAAAGAAAACCAACAAATTACGTGTCATATTTTGAAATGAAAACATGTTACTACCGCACATTTGGAAAGAAATCTAAGCAGGTGGAAAGTAAAGCCCAAAATTCCATCTTTAAGGACACAAGCTTCCTACCGCCTAGTCCATTAGCACATATCATCTTAATAAGCTACAACAAAAAACCCAGAGAAGTGAATCTTTTGGTCTAAACTTAAAGCATCCCTTGTTATGAACAGCAAAGCATTGTCCCAAGGGGAGACATCTTATCAGTCAAAACTTGAAATTCCATATTGGATCAAGTTTAAATCTTGAGATCAGCACTCATCAGGTTGAGATTTATGTGTAGGGAGAGCTACCTCCTACTAAGCAGCCAAAATCATATACCAGAGATATAACATGAACAGCAGACAGTTCTTTGAAAAAAAATCCTAAAATGAATAAAGATAACCATTTTCTAAACCATTAGAATCCTAATCCATCATATTCTGAATGATTAAAATCCTAAAGCCAGAGCCACAAAAGAGAAAATTCCCAAGCAATATAAAAGACATGAGAAATCATTTAGAATAGAATTAAAAGGAGAGAAAAAGAGAAGAAAAAGCCTGCCTGTCCTCTTTTGCAATTGAAATAAGTTTCTCTGAGTCCAACACACTCGCTTGATATAGAAGAGCTTTTTTCTCCAGCACACTCCCTGAAGGAACGCTTCTCAACCTAACCAACAATACCCAATCTCCCAAATTTCAATATTTCAGGAAGAAAAATTTGGGAAAGAAAAGGAAAGAGAAAGGGAAGGAAGAATACCTTGACACAATCAGATTCACTTAGACACTTGACCAGTTCCATGGCCAAACCTTTGCAAGACTTAGCCATTTCTCAAATAATAAGGCCTTTGTCTTCAAATTAAACCCAAAAGAACAAGCCTCGCAAGTTTGTTTGATACTTTGATTACTGGGTTTTTAATTATGTTGGAATCTCTCCACTCTTCTCGTTCGAGCTTAAAAAGTTAAAAATGGTGTCTCGTGGGGTTTTATGACTTAATCAAGTTTTAAGGAAGGGTTTATTTATAGGCAACAAAAAGGGCAAAGGAAGGAAAAAGGAAATATTTGATTTTGGTATATCCAAGGTTAAAATTATTCATTGACATCCTCCAAAGCTATTTTTTGGAGGGGGTTCTTTGGTAGGCATGTCTCAGGGGTTTATTGTCCCCCGTTCCCTCTTAAATCCCGGGGACTCCAGTGGATCTTAACACAGGGTCAGGGTGGGAACCAAGAGTCTGTGAGAAAACATTGCATTTACTCAAACTCGAACTTATGGCCACACCTGCAGGAACCTTACGCTCGACTTCCTACCACTAAGCCACCCCCATAGGGTCATTCATTGGCGACAATGTTTCGTGCATCCTAAAACCAAATACAACAACATATTCATGATTAGAGCTGGCAAAATGAATCCGAAAGCCGAAACTCAGCTGAACTCGTCCGAACCCAACCAAACCCGAATTGACCAAAAAGTCAACATCCCGAACCCAAGACAGCCTGAGCCTGAATCTGAAATAATTTGAATTCAATAATAATTTATAAAATAAAAGATTTTATTCTTTAGAAAAATCACATTTCAATTTAATTAATATTAAATAAAACTATTATATATATCAATATAATAAAATTTACTCCTTCCGTCCCTTTTTATTTGTCGGTTTTCCTTATCCCTTTTTATTTGTCGTTTTTGGAAATAAAATACATTGTTCACAAAATTAACCTCATTTAAAGTGTATGGAAAATTGGAATGTGGTTGAATACAAAAAAAAAAAGGAGAGATGTAATCTTAATTGCAGGGTTAATGTAGGAAAGTAAGTAAAAACGCTTCTCAAATTTATCAATTAAACTACTTTAACTATGTACAAATTGGTTTTTCTCGACAGATAAAAAGGGACGGATGGAGTATATAATAATGATCACAATTCGATAATTCATTAATCAATAGAAAAAAGTACTAAACTACTAAATATTTTTATATAACTTAAAGAAAAAGACTAAAAAGTCTAAACAAATAAAGAGTCTACAAAGAGGTTTACTAATAAAAATAAAGAATCTCCAAAAAAGGTTAACTAATGAAAACAATTACAATTGTGAACTGCATACTTTCATAAGTCAAGAGCTAGTCACAATAAAAAATCTGAAAAAAAAAAGATTTTAAGAAGAAGAAGAAGAAGAAAAAGCCTGAAAAAAAAAGATGAAACATTTTATACTAGGTTGATTAATTTTGGATTTCAAGTATTAAATTACGTCCTTGTTTAATTTAGTCCGTTATTTTAGTTCATTTCAGTCCCTAAAGTTCTTTAGTGGTTCAATTAAGGGTCTATCAGCTTTTAATTTGTTTAATTTAAGGCTTTCATTTTAATGATTTGTTTAATTTAATGCTTTAGTTGTTTTAATTTGCAATTAGGATTAATTAGCATTAGTTAATTTAAATTAGTGTTAAAGTATATGTATTTTATATTTAATTCAGTTAATTTAAATGTTGTACCGTACACGCCACTTGATAATGGTCGGTGATTTTTTAAAAAAAAAAACCTCTAAAAAGACACTTGAACCAGGATGAGGGATCCAAATCGGACTCTGTATATCGAATAGAAATCGAACCCGACCTGAGCCCGAACCTGAACTCGTCCAATTGCCAGCTTTATTCATGAAAATGCAAGAGCCTATATGAGATCCCTCCTACTTAGTTTTCTCTCTATTTTTTTCTCTAGTTCTTTGTTTTGTTCCTCCTCCTCCTTGACTTTTATTGTGAAGAGGGAAGGGAGGGTTTGATTTTTTATTTCATTTTCTGTCATTTCTTTTGTTTTAGAATAAAGTGAAGTCTGTGGAGGTCTCTGCAGCACAAGCCAAGGCTATTGAAAAGGGTAAAATGGATGCAAACTCATCAGCTTCAAAGGGTTCCAATAATCGTTTCACAATTTTGGAAAATGTTGATGTTCTAGAGGTAGTTGAAGAGAAAGAAGCTGATATTCCAATACAGAAAAGTCCTCCTAGGAAGGCAAGAGCTGCCTCAGCAAGGGTTGCAGAGGTGATGAAGCAAATCATATCAAAGAAAAAGAGCACACCTTCAAAAGGTAATTCTAAAAAAGTAAGAGCTTCTCAATCTAGCTCTTCTAGTACTTTACCCACTCCCTCTCAATGAATATTGCAGTTTGGAACGTTAGGGGCATCAATGATTTCTCTAGACAAAGAGAAGTTGTTAGTAGGTTCAAAAGATTACATGCTGATATCATATGTATGCTTGAAACTAGAGTTAAATCCCATAATTCTACTGGTATTTTATCAAAGCACTTTGCTGGTTGGGATTTTGTGCATAATTATTCAAAGGCCTATAATGGTAGAATTTGGATACTATGGAAGAATATTTTGACTGTTGATTGTGTTGATATTGATGAGCAATGTATTACCATTGCTGTTGATAATCATACGTTTCTTTTTACTGCTGTTTACGGACTTAATAGAGGAGATCAAAGGAAGAAATTATGGATCAAACTTAGGAAATTAGCTGCTGATTTTCCTAATATGCCTTGGATGCTTGCTGGTGATTTTAATTGTATTCACAGTTTAGATGAAAGCTCAGATAATAATGGGATTTTGGCTGATATTCAGGATTTTAGAGAATGTTTACGAGATATTGAGATATTTGATCATGTTTATAGTGGTCCCAAATTTTCCTGGAATAAGAATTGCAGTGAAAAGCCTTTAGCTCGTAAGCTTGACAGAGTTTTAAACAATGGTGCATGGATTTCAAATTTTGCTCATTCTACAGTAGAGTTTTTACTTCCTGAAGTGTCAGATCATTGTTTGATGATGATAAAAACAGAGGTGAAAAGTTACTCTCCCCCTAAACCCTTTAAATTCTTTAACTATTGGACAAAACACACTGAGTTCTTGTCTATTGTAGTTGATAGCTGGAACAAGCCTGTTAGGGGAAACCCAATGTTGAAGCTGCATAGTAAGCTGAAAAATCTGAAACCCCTCCTTATAGATTTTAATCAAAGAAAGTTTGGGAAATTATCTCAGAAAGTTGATGAGAAGAAGAAGATAGTTGCTAAGTTGCAGGAGGCCATTCTTTCTTCCCCTACGGTAAGGTTAATTTCTAAACATAAAGTTGCTATAGAGGAACTTCATGAACTACAAGCTGCTGAAGAGAGTTTTTACAAACAGAAATCCAGAGTTCAGTGGCTTAAAGAAGGGGATTCGAATACTGGATTTTTTCATAAGTCAATGAAAATTAGACAACATAAAAGTACTATTAAGGTGCTTTATAATTCCAAAGGTGAAAAACTTGATAACTATGAACTTATTAAGACTGAAGCAGTGAGTTATTTTAAAAAATTTCTAGGTGAAAAAAATCAACAAATTTCAGGCTGCTCCATCGATTTCTTGGAGGACTTATTAGTTGAGAAGGTCTCTACAGAACAGGCTCAAATGCTTGTAAGGCCCATCACTGCAAAAGAGGTAACTGATACTTTCCTTTCTTTAAATAGCAACAAAGCCCCTGGTCCTGATGGCTATTCTGCTCACTTTTACAAATGTGCTTGGTCAATTGTTGGTGATGATGTTATTGCTGCCATTCTTTATGCATTTGAACATTGTGAAATCCTGCCTGCGTTCAATGCTTCTATTATTGCTCTAGTTCCCAAAGTCGAAAATCCTAGTTCTATGGTGGATTTCAGACCTATTTCCTGCTGCTCAATGGTTTATAAGTGCATTTCTAAAATTTTAGCAAATAGATTGAAAAGACCCTACCTTATGTTATTTCTTGGAATCAGAGTGCTTTTATTGAGGGGAGAAACGTTGTTGATAATGTATTAATGGCTCAAGAACTTATTAGCGGTTATCACAAGCATAACCTCTCTCCAAGATGTGCTTTGAAGATAGATTTGAGGAAGGCTTTTGATACTCTTGATTGGGATTTCGTCTTATCTGTTTTACATGCTTTGCATTATCCTGCTCTATTCATTAAATGGATATCTACTTGTGTCACCTCTGCTAGATATTCTGTTTCTATTAACGGGGACTTGAAGGCTATTTTACAGGAGCTCGTGGGGTTAGACAGGGGGATCCTTTGTCTCCCTACCTTTTTGTCCTTGCTATGAATGTGCTTTCCCATCTTCTAAATGCAGGGGTTAACTATGGTGTTTATGCATATCATCCTAAGTGTAAAAAGGTGCAGCTTACCCATCTTAGCTTTGCTGACGATCTCTTAATTTTCACCAAAGGCACTCTGGATTCTATTATAGGTGTTAAGAATTTGTTGGACTTGTTTTACCAGTTTTCGGGATTGCAATTAAACTGCTCCAAAAGTGAGATTTTTTGCACTGGAGTTTCTGTTGAGATTATTGATGAGATGAAAGCAGAATCAGGCTTTAAATTAGGCCAACTCCCAGTTCGATATTTGGGGGTTCCTCTTGTTTCTAAGAGGCTTAATGCTAAAGATTGTTTTCCTCTTATTGAAAAGATCACTAAGAGAATTCAGTCATGGACAGCAAAAAGTATCTCGTATGCTGGTAGATGTCAACTAATACAAACCGTTCTCTTCAGCATGCAGAACTTTTGGTGTGTGAATTTTATCTTACCGCAATCTGTCATCACCAAAGTAAATCAGTTATGTGCAAGCTACTTATGGAAAGGGCAAACAGGCAATAGTAAAGGCGCCAAAGTCAGTTGGGAGCAGGTCTGTCATCCTAAATCCGAGGGGGGTCTTGGCTTCAAGGACTTATACTTTTGGAATAAAGCATGCATCATTAGAAACTTGTGGCTTCTTTATATTCAGTCTGGCTCAGTGTGGGTCTCCTGGATTTCAGCTTATGTTCTTAAAGGAAGGAATATTATGGATATTCCGATTTTGCAGAGATATAGTTGGAGTTTGAAGAAGTTGCTAAAGTTAAGAGTTCTTGTAGATCAGTATATATTACAAGGGTCTACTCACTGGCCTTTTGCAGGTGATAAGTATAAAGCTGCTGATGTTTATGAACTTCTTAGGCATCAACAGGAAAAACAAGTCTGGCAAAAGTTAATCTGGTTTCCATTGCAAGTGCCCAAATGCTCATTTATATCTTGGTTGGTTGTTTTGAATAGACTTCCAACTAGAGATCGAATGATGCATTGGGGGATAACATTGGATTCCACTGAATGTTTGCTTTGTCATTCCTATGTTGATTGCCGAAATCATATCTTCTTCTCATGCGAATTTTCTAAATCAGTTTGGCGGAAGGTTCTTACAACATGTGGTTTTTCTAGAGAGGTTGGTGATTGGAACTATGAATTTCAGTGGGCTATTAAGGGGTTTAAGGGCAAGTCCCTACTTACTCTTGTTCTTAAACTTGCTTGGACCAGTTTTTGCTATTATGTGTGGCTTGAGAGGAATGCTAGATTATTTGGCAAGAACCCAAAATCTGTTGAGGCGATTTTTCATCAAATTGCTGATACTATTCGCTACAGGCTTCATGGCTTGGCTGGAGTCAGGTCCGACTATATCAATAGGAAGATTTGTAGTAACTGGAACTTAGCTATCCCTGGTGTAATTAGCTAAGCTTCATGTTTTTCTTTTCCTTGTAATTTGTCTCATGCTCTTTGAACCATTTTTTATTTTGTAAAAGCTTTTGCTTTTTGCTGGGTAATGAAATCAATTAATTATCCAAAAAAAAAGAATAAAGTGAAGTCTCACAGGTCTGTTGATCTATTTGGGTTATAAGTCTTCAGATCTTCAAACTTTTAAGTTTGTTTAGTTTGTTGGTGTCTTTTGATTTTGTAATAGATTGAGATCGTTCACCTCATGTTGAGATGGGTTTTCCTTGTAATTTTTGGATCAATCAGGGAGGTTTTTAGATCACTCACCTTTTTATCGTTAGTGAAAATTTTCTATTGAAAAAATTACACAAAAGTGAAAATGAAGAAATGTTGTGCCAAAGACTTATGAGGAAGGTTCTAAACTTCATAATAATCATATGATTCAGATCAAGATATTAATGAGAGAAATTATATATTTTCAATCTATTGTAATTGATGATGTAATTCGTGTAATTTCATTTTTATGAATAAAAATTAAATACATTTTCTTAAACAAAAAACTAAATACATTTTTATTATGCAGTTTACAAAGGGTTGAAGATGTGTCATGAGTTGGGGGTTGTTGATAGGATACCCAGACTGGTTTGTGCCCAAGCAGGCAATGCTAATCCACTTAATCTGTAGTATAAATCAGGGTGGAAAGATTCAGTTCGAGTATTCAACATAGCTTGTGTCCAGGGGACTGTACATCATATTTGCCTCTGGTGTGATTTTCCTTCTTTTATCAAGATACACGAGTGTTTATATCTTGCTCTACTTGCATCGAAAATATTTAGCACGTGTTTCATGAGATGACTAGATGAGCTTCTTTCTACTATATATATAGTATATAGTAATAGTAATGACAAGGTGAAAGCAGAAAATGATCAGCACGTTTTTCGCTTCAAAGCTTTCTTATTTCTTTACAATTATAAGAAAGCTAAGTGTACAATTTGGGTAAATTTGTAGATGAACTTGTGAAATCAAGATGAGTGGTCCAGATTTAATCTCAATTTCCTAAGTCTTATCTAGATGTTGACCACCTTGATTTTAAGTCAAATAGGAAAATGATTTATTTTCCTAAATTAAGGGCTGAAATTAGTATTCAATAATAATTATTATTATTATTAAGTCAACAATTATGGTCAGATGAGATTTAGAGTTATTATACGACCATCACATTCAGCAGAGACTTAATTCTTGTGTGACAACCATGCTTAATCATATGAGGAGCTCATAATGTCATGTCTAACTTAGATATGTGGCATATTATTTTACACATTAACACTCAATCCCAACCGCCCACACCCTAAATTCGATAATTGTCGAATTAGGTCAAAATCCAACTTTTGCATTTTGTTCAATTAAGGACAAAAAGGCGAAATTGATGGAATTGACTATGGAGGAGTGGTGCGATTCCAACAAGGAGTATATCATGATGATCCTTGACCTCAACTGGAGAGTTATTTTTCTCTTTCTGTTCTTCAATCAAATCAAATAACAATCTTTTGTTATTTTTCTCTTTCTGTTCTTCGAAAAACCTTTAATCACTGGTTGTTCCACTTTGACCAGTCCCACATGTCATGCTCCAATAGACTTTCAATGAAGGCGCTCATCTAATACATTCCCCATTGGCCTTACGCCAATGGGATAGATGGCGCATCAACAAAAGAAAATCTCCTCGTGACGAAAGATGGCTTAATGAACATAGTGGAGTTCTGTATCCGGGAAGGCCTCTCTTCTTGGGTTATAGACAAAGGAGTAGAGCTTTATACGATGACCCGGATCGTTTCACGGGTTGCCTGCATTTGAGCTACATCCTTCTATATCATACATATCAATCTTTCCTACATCCTCCATTATGTTACCTAGCCCGCTTGTTCGCAAGCAATCTGGAATCAATGATTTAAACACTTTTGTGTGACTTTGATTCAAAACCTGCAAGTCATTTGATCTTTCCAAATGATTTTTACTTTTCAAGTTTTACAAAAGTTTTTGTTATTTTTCTACAAAAATAACTGGCACGCCTCGAACCTCTCTCTTTTTTCAAAGAGATCTAACATCAAAAGACCCTTTTGGGCGCGTAGGGAAAATTTGGCGCAACACTAAGCTAGGGAAGATGATTATAAGCTAAGCTAAGTTTCATATTCATATTCATTGCATCAGTAATAGCTAAATCAACATCTTGTAATGAAAACATTCCTCAAATCATCTCAACAAACCATGAACCCTAATTAGGAGCAATGATGCAGAGATATACTCGTCATCTGACACACTAGCAAGGCGACCCCCTCCATCGCGTCAAAATGCCACTGCCCACACCTGGTCTGTGTGATTGCTCATTGTCTGAATAGCTGCTCTCATCTTAAAATCCCATAGTCTTCCGGTTTTGTCACTTGAGCCTGTTGCAAGAGCCTCTCCATCTGGGCTTACATCTACACTCAACACCCAGCTAGCATGACCTGACATGACCCAATCAGACCTTTCCCTTCCCCATCATATATATGTACATGCCCATCATCACATGCTGAGTATAGCCTCCGCGAATCAGGTTCAGGAGAAAACACAAGCGACCTAACTGGCATGTGATGGCCTTCCAGGTGATGTAGGAATTTGGCACGACCTACATCAAAAACAGAAATTGTGCCATCCATTGAGCCACAAGCAAGTCGTCTTCCATCAGGACTCCATGCGACAGAGAGAACAAACTTCTTGTTGCTGCTTTTATCAGAGGGCTTGGTTCCTTCAGGCCGAGGAATTGATAAGGTTGCAACCAATCTCCACATTGCAGTGTCCCACAGCTTGATTGATGCACTACCCCCACCAGCAACTGCAAGTGTTGTACCCTAATTTTGAGAATTACTGTTAGAAAACGATTCTAAACAAATTCGAAGAAAGCACTTCAACACATTCAACATAGCATTTTAATAAGTTTTCTCAAAAGAAAACATCTTCAGAAGAAGACTAAGATTATCACCAGAAAAGATATTTATAGATAAAATGGAGCATCTTAGAGTAACAGCTTACTTTGTTAACTTAGCTTCATTTAATGTCTCATGATGATTACTAGAATCACTATATCATTTAAAAAAGGAATGCTGGATCCCAACTAAGCTGTTCATATGCAATGAGGATTGAGGCATTGGCAAATTATATCACTCATTCACTAAATTAATCTAAGATTGAAAAAAAAATAAGTCCAAAACTAAAGTTCCTTCATCTAGATAAATAAAGACTACTAATTTGAATAATACTGAATAGTATCTATATCAATGGCCTTCGAGTTAAAAAAAAATTCATTTAAGTCTTAAAAAGCTTAAACAACAGAATCTCAAATAAAAATATTACCATGGGATCGAATTGCATTTGCCAAACCTCAGATGGAGGAGCCTCAAGAGTGGCGATGGTGGCATTGTTATCGACGTCGAACACACGAACCAAGCTATCCAGAGAGGCAGAGGCAGCAATCACGCCAAAAAGATGGGCAGCCACCGAAACAACGCCGAGGCAGTGGCCGGTGTTGGTGCTGACTAGGTTGAGCTTGTCGGGGCTCCAGAGCTTGACAGTTTCATCAAGTGACCTAGTTAACAGCAGTGACGGGCGAGTGGTGGTGGCGGGAACCCACGTGGTAGCCCAAACCGACTCGTCGTGGGCGTTTTCCACGGATTTTAGACCTGCCAGTTTCATTGATTTCGACATCTTAGTAATAAGAACCCTAGCTAGAATAATGTAAGTGGAGGGTGTAAAGTCGGGGGGTCGTAGTTTCCCATTAAAGTACATTCCATGGATAGTGATTTAATGACAAGTGATTCAATTGATCCAAAATGATGGTAATAAGTTTACATGGTTTGATATGCAATATAAGGAGCTAATTAAATTCCATGAAAGTACCTTGAATGTTTGTATGAATTTCCTAATATACCCTTATATGTATAAAAACAATGTTTATTAGCTCATTTTTAGTCATGCTTAATATATAAATTATAATTAAATGAAAATGACATATAATTTAACAAAAATAAATAAAAACAACTGGTATATTTACAAATAATTGAAAAGAAGAGTAACCGCTTGGAGTTTTTCTCTGAGGAGGTTACCTGGTTTGAAAATATGAGATTTTTCTTATTTTTCCCTCAACCAACCATGGAAGATTTGGTTTCATTTACCATTTTTCTTTTGATCTTTATTAGAAATTTTGCCACGTGCATAATCAGGACTCCTTGTGAGAGCATTTGGAACTTCTTTGTGAGAGCGTTTGTCTTGCTTCATGCAAGTTTCTTTATTTTCTTCTTCTTTATTTTCACAAGTTTGCTATTGTGCTTCTTGGTGTTAATGATCATGGCAGAAGATTTAGACAACTTGTGGTTGAAATTTCTATTAACGGAGGAGAACAATGTTGTGGAGATCAAACAATCTCGGGTTGATGAAACCACCAGAGAAGGAAATCATTGTTCGATTGGCAGTATTCTTTCATTTTGGTCTTCAATACCCTTGAAGTTCATAGTGAATTACATACGGCGTTAGGCGAAAAAAGGGTTCGAGATCAACTTGGATTGGAAGCTGCCTAATTGAAGAAATTCTGCATTTATCTAGCCTACTTGATATTTTTTCCTTTTCACTTTGTTATAGCAATGTTAATGTTTTGGATCATAGTATAGCACAATTAGACTATAGCAACGATGCTAACTATGATTGGTATGTGGTTCTTCTACCATGCGTTTGTAATTTAGATTATCAATAAATAAAGTATCATTACTTTTCTAAAAAAAAACAAAAATAAATATTTATCCATTATTAACACTTCCTTTTTATTTTTTTTATAACAAAGGATTTTTTATAATTTATGTTTTTTTCGCCAGATTTTTTATAATTTATCTAAACAACATTAAAATAATTTAACTAAAGTATGCAAATAAAATTAAAACTAAAATAACATATCCCATTCATAAAAACAGAAAAATGAGTTACTTTAATTTTCTAAAATTAGTATACTAAGATAGTTTGTGAAAGCAATCCCTATAATTCCATGGATTGCCACCAAATAAGATTTCCTAAAAATATTGCACCAGAAAACAACAAAAAACAGTTTCATGTACTTATATTTCTCCACTAAGTACTCCTTCCAAAAAAAAATCAGTTTTATGTAATTATGGACACAAGGACATAATTTTCAACAAAAAGCATGTGCATAAATCATAGTGGCACACATTCCCGATAATTCAAGATGTTACAGATACAGAGAACACCAATCAAAATCTCAACTCTCACATGATATCAATAGTGTAAGGGATAAGTGACCAACTTATCCTTCATCTTAAATTCAAATTCAATATTTGATTTGTAAAGTTTGTTACACCAGATAGTTTGTTATAGTAGATAGCTCTATGTATTTGACTTATACCCAAACTCATGTATTGTATAAATACCTTGTAACCAATTAATGAAAATAGGTTTTTCCTCCCATTTTCCATATTCAGCTTCTAGTCTTAACCGGCATTGAATCTCTACATGGTATCATGTATTGTATAAACAACTTAATTGAAGTTATTATAGATTTAAATTTGTATGATACCCAACTGACAGATGAAACAGAGAGAAAACAGAGACAGGCAGTAGGAGGTACTGACCTGTTGATGAAGGTTCTCAGTCTTATCCACTAGCAACTGTTTCTTTTCCCCTCTATCTAACACCTGCAAGAAGGAAAGTCAGTACAAATTTATGAAATATTTCCCATTGCATACTTCTAAATTAAGTACATTAATTACTATTTAATTTGTTATCAAAATAAATTCTAAAAAAAATTAACTTGAAAATTTAATGAAAGGTAGGCAAGTTCTAATTAATCTAACAAGTCAAGTTTCAAAGTAGTCAATCCTTGCCTAACTTTTGAACTGCTTATAACTGATATCAGATTCAAACATGACAAAAATGATGCCCTAACTAGTAACTACCTTACTTGCCTAAGTTAGAGACTTAGACCCCATGGAATGGCTTCTCTGCAGCTTGGTAACTTACAATTAAAACTCAAAAGCTGCAACAGTTGTTAGGGGCAAAATCATACATGACCAGTCTCTTATCATGGGAGCTGATTAAGACCGACGCCATCTCCCCCGACGTATTTATTGCGTCCGTGTGATATGGCGGGAAAGGATCTTGAACGTTGAAGGAGTAGAAAAGTTACCTTTGACTTGAGCCAGTAGTCAAAAAATCCCTTTTAAAATTAAGCAAAAGTAATAGTCACATCGTATTGGTATTTGGACTGGATTGTAAAAGTAAAGCACAAGAGGACAAAATTACAAAGGGCTCTAAAGTGACCCGGGTCCACCTTTAGAAGTGGCGGTTGGGTGTAATTAATGCTTGCGGGTCTGGTTTATTATTAAGGAGCTGTAATGAAAGGTGGGTCCGGGTGTGGTGGGTCCCGTCCAGAATTAAAATTGGAAATGTATCAGGTCCGGGCCGTTGAAAAGTTGGGCTTGCGTTTGTTATATTTAAAAATTTTTGTCTTTCCAAGCCCTTGTTCCACTTATGCTGTTGGATATGGAAACTCTAAATAATAGCCATTAGATTCTTAGACAAATTAAATGAAGAAATTGTAAAATTCTATTTACTGGTTATAGGAGTAATTATTTGTAAGGGAAAAAAATTAAAAAAATGGTATTTGCCTCAATTAGCGTGTAACGTCAAAATAAAGAAAATTTCATTAATTTTTTTCTTTTTACTTTTAAAAATAAAAAATTAAAATTAAATTATAAAAAATATATCATTAGAGAGATCACATTCATATATGACTAGATTTCACTTCCACGTGCGTTGCACGTTATCCATTGTGTTTAAATTAAAAAAAATAATTGAAATTAATTATAAGTGAAACGGTCAAAACTTGACCCAAATTCGATAACACATCCAACTGACCGAACCCGATTTGACCAGAAAAAGTAAACGACCCGAACCTATCCTATCCAAACCCGACAAACCCATAACCCGAATAACCCGAGAATATTATAAACTAAAATTATGTTTTATTTAATAAAATACAAATTGTTATAATTTTAATCATTCTAAATTATCATTTATTTAATAAAATTTATATCATTGTTATAATCTTATTAAATCTTATTAAATAAAAATAGAGCTTTTAGCAGAATAACTGTAAAAGTTTATTTCTAACAAAAAACTGTAAAATTTAAACTGTCATTTAAGAAATATATTTTAAAAATTCTAATATATCTAAACTTTTTTATTAAATTAGTAATATCGTAAAAAAAAATAGGTATAAGGATATTAGATTTAATTAAATAAAAATAGAGTTTTTAGTTGAGTAAAACTATAAAAGTAAAATAGTAAAATAGTAAAAATAAAATAGGTATAATGATATTAGATTTAATTAAATAAAAATAGAGTTTTTAGTTGACTAAAACTATAAAAATTTAAATAATGATATTTAAGAAATATATTCGAAAAATAATGGTATAATAGGCGATTCAAAAGTTTAATAAGGGTATAATAGGCGATTCAAAAGTTTTACTATCAAATTTTGGGGTTTAACTATCAAAATTTGTCGTTTGACCATTCATATACAATGAAATGCTTAGTATGGTTCAACCATGCATGTAGAACGATGTTTTTGGGGTTTGACCATTAAAATTCGGGGCTTTTGGTGATTTGATTATCGAACTTTGCGGTTTGACCATCATCCTTTGGGGTTTGCCCATGCATGTACAATGATGTTTTTGGAGGTTTGACTATTAAAATTTGGGGTTTGACCATGCATATACAATTAAATGTTTTGTGGTTTGACTATCGAATTTTGGGGTTTGACCATTATCCTTTTGGGTTTGACCATGCATGTACAATGCTGTTTTGGGGTTTGATCATGCATATACAATGAAATGTTTTTTGTGATATGACTATCGAACTTTGGGGATTGATCATACATGTACAATGATGTTTTTGGAGGTTTGACTATTAAAATTTGGGGTTTGACCATGCATAAACAATGAAATGTTTTGTGGTTTGACTATCGAACTTTGGGGTTTGACCATCATCCTTTGGGGTTTGACCATGCATGTATAATGATGTTTTTGGGGATTGATCATTCATATACAATGAAATGTTTTTTGTGATATGACTATCGAACTTTGGGGTTTGACCATACATGTACAATGATGTTTTTTGAGGTTTGACTAATAAAGTTTGGGGTTTGACCATGCATATACAATGACATGTTTTTTTGGTTTGACTATTGAAGTTTGGGGTTAAATCATTATCCTTTAGGATTTTACCATACATGTACAATGGTGTTTTTGGATAACAATACTTTTAACGATTAAATATAATATTTTACCCAAAAAAATGATTAAATATAATATATACTATATATTATTTTTAGTAACTATGGAAATTACTTAAATACCAAATTGAGGATTAATGTGGTGTCTCCTTTTGGCTTTTTTTGGTCTTTTCACACTTTTCGGGTGACTAAAAAGACCCTCGATGAATTTCCTCCCTTACTTTTCCTACTGCCCTTTTTTTTGTAATTTACTATTTTTATATTTATGATCAAGTGTGTTTTAATTACATATTAATTGTGTGTGGATATTAGGATTTAACGGTTCAACTCCTCTGCCGGAATTCCAAAGGATTGGTGCTATAAATGTATCTAGAATAATGGTTGATTCATGGGTAAATTATTGACATTTCAGTTCTGTTTTCCTTTCGTCTTCTTTTCTATTTGGGTGGGTTTCTTCTTCCCTAACATTTCTCTGAATTGGTTTCACATGGACTTCGTTCTGTTTCCTAAAATTTCCAGGTGGACGTTTGATAAGATCCTTCCATTTAATTTAGCAGCGCCTTAGGATGGCATAACCTAAAGTGGGGAGCTTTCACTTCTCACCGCAACATTTTGAGCTAAATCATTTTTGTGTTGATTATATTATTTGATACTTAAATTTAACATTTCATTATTCCTCTTATATTTTACAAAAAGTTTTTTTTTATTTATCACTCGACTTCCTTTTTATTGAGGTTTCTATTAATTGCTTATGTTTAGTACATTTCCACATCTCCAAAAGCACGGTTAGCCAATGCTAAGTATAATCATTTTGTGATGCATTGTGTAAATTACATATACTCCTGCAAATTATCTCAACCAATTCAATTTTTCTACAACTATACATGCTCCTTGACTACAAAAAATTAGGTCTTCCTTATGCAGAAACCAAATTCTTCCATCTACCGAGTTTATTAATTTAACAATTGCAATCAAGATTAAAAAATGACTGTAGCGTACTATGTTTTTTTAGATAATCAACATACATTTCAAACAACAATTAATATTAGCTTTGTTTTGATGAATTATCTAGAGATGGAGGAGTAGAATATTAACTTTATTTTGATGAATTACCTAGAGATGGAGTAGAATTTAGGTAATGCAATTTTAGCCCTAATAAGAAGATGACTGCAGCGCAAGCGCAGGCTGCTCTGCTTGTATAAATTAATGGGATATTATTTAGATATATGGATTGATTGTAATTAAATTTAAAAATACATGCATATTACATATAAGTAGTATTAAAATGAGGGTAAAATTTGTAAATGCAATTCCCCCTTTTGCAATTTAGCTAGTTGCTATTTCCTTTTTTTTTTACCAAAAGTTGCTATTTCCTTTTTAATAATTAATTAATTATGATATCTATTAATTTATTCATTATTCTTTGGTCTAACCTACTAGTGGACTCTCCAAATTTTATTGCCATGTTAATTTTTATTTTCAATGATGTTATATCATAGATAAATGGATGATACCAATAGAACTAATCTAATTTAATAAAATAGATCTCGTATTATAATATTTTTTTTTTGTGAAAACGTATCTTAATACTTACACATAAGTCAACACTCAAATATTAACTCATCTAACTCATGTAAGGCTCATATGCCTAATATTAATAAATTTCATGCTTAGAAATTTGAAATCGTGAACAAAATATAATAAATTGATCATAATTAAATGAATAATTAAGAATAATGCGCCCATTCACCTCAAATTAGTAATATAAATAAATTAAAATGATTTAATGTATATTTTTTGGTAGAAAAATTTAAAAGAATTATCCTAATATGACTAAGAGCAAGGCCAACGTTGTGCACTAAATTTTGCATTAAAATGGTGTTAAAAAAGAATCTTTGGAGAATATACTTACACCAAAAAATTTTGCACTCCAATGTATTGTACACCAAATTGGTGTTAAACAATTATTTAATTGTAAATCATTTTTGTTTTCAAAAATTTGTAAATCATTTCCATAAATATTATATATTTATAAAAGTTAAATTTAGAATTAGATAAAAACTGAGTAATATTTATTTATTTATTGGAAAGAAAAATTATTATTCAAAACAAATTAATAATAATATAACTAAATACCATTAATTAAAAAATATTATTAAATAAATAATACAAGTAATAGTTATTATTTTTATTTGAAAATTCAAAACTAAAATATTACAAGAAATATTATTTCACATTATGCTTTTACTTAGCTTATTTTTTCTTACATATTTAAACTAAAATTTT